>JASEVX010000003.1:146788224-146876778 GCA_031761405.1 Serripes groenlandicus
CGATTGAGCAATCGTTTCATTCATAACGTGTTGGCAAGCACTTGCCACACTCGCATGGCCACTCGCAACATTCGTAAACGAATCGCAAAATAATCTTATAATGAATTCGTATACAATCTTAATGATCGGTAGACATTTGTAAGCACTCGCAACCATTCCTAAGAAATTCGTCAGGCTTCTCAAATGTTCATGATTTTTCCTGTCCATTCTTCTCCTTTTTGGCGAATACAATATTGTCATAATCGCAAGGATATTCGGGACTGTGTGAGGGCAGCATGACGAAGACGGTAGTGGTACAGAGACAACCGTTAGCGTGTTCACGAGACAGCTCCGTAACAGGGGAAGTAACTCTGACAAATTTCGATCCAAATCCAGTAGATACTACCCTGCAATCTCAGATAATAGACTTCTGGGTTGAAGACATTATCACATCGACTATCAACGGAGCCGAGTCTTATTTACACGCTAGCTTGGAACGCCTTTGGAAGTGATATGAATATTGGAGATATTATTGTCATTTTAAAATCGAGACGCATGCAATAGCCCAGTAGCTAACGCATGGGCTAGCAATTGAATGGCCATGAGTTCGAATTACGGGTCAATCATTCATTCTCTCCGATTATTGAAAACAATCAGTGTAACTACCGGGCGATTAATAACCCATGTTTGAAAGCAGCCAGTATGCATTATTGATTGACCAAGTACTTACAAAATATTTTGCCCACTGCACTCGAAAATAGGTCGACTCAGTACCACCGTGAATGTGGGTGAGTAATATTAAAATAAAGGGAGCGTTTGTCGGTAAGGGGGAACAAATTTGTCGGTAAGGGGAGCGTTTGTCGGTATGAGCATTTACTCGGTAAACAGCATTAATTTAGTCGGTTTGAGTAAAAACTCGGGAGAACAGTCCTCGGTGACGTATCATTTCCTCGGTTCAGCGACGAATCATATGACATTCCGAGACGGGTGGTGATCGACTTTAAAAATAGCGGGAATGTTAAAGATGGACACATTCGATATGCGCAGTTTCCGATAAAACAAGGGAGAAGACTCACGCGAGTAAACAATTAAAGTAATGCGTTTATTACAGCCCTTTAAAGACTTATACGAATATAGTATCAATTCAGACCTATAATACTCTTTTAACATTATTTGGACTCCTCCGAAATCGAATTATTTAGTCAAAACAGACATGATACGTAAAGTAGTATTTATTTCAGTGTTCGTGGAGTATTAAGAAAGATGAACGATGAGAAGAAATGAAACATATTAAACAAGTATTACTTTAAAGAACAAAATCCAGCAGCTTATGCTGGGCCACAGAAACTATTAAATGCGTTAAATCGGAAGTACCCAGGCGTGTATCAAGACGGCGAATGTTCTGTAACTTCTATTAATGAACAATGGGACATAGATTTGCTTTCAATGGCCAATTTAGTGGATGAAAATGACAGTATACATTTCTTTCTTATATTTCTTTTATTTGCAATCGACATCTTGTTGAGAAGAATATGGATTAAGCAAAGCACTGAAAGTGCTCACAGCAAGGGGGCTAACTGCAGATAACATTTGGACATGGATTTACCGATCCCAAAAGTCTAACTTGAACACTTTACACTAGCACTTTGTTAGTTATCACTTTATATCCATATATTAAATGATAAAGGAGTAAAGCAAAATACTGTACACACAGTATGATGGTCTATCGATATACTAAACGTTGACATACACATGCGCATCTGCTATCTGGATAGTTTCTGCTTAAAACACCTCCTGGTTTACAATGGATTTTTAGCCGTGTCTTTTTTTAATGCAATTAACACATATACATTTCATATCAAAATCACAATAACCTAACAATGATAATTATATTGAGTCCAATTTTACTTTCAAAACAGAAATAAAATCCTGTGTTATCTACATTTTCTTCAGCGTGCAATGACTGAAATATTGTTAAAAGCGACGTAAAAAATCATACACACGATTTAATCATTTATTAGTGTTTCACAACGCATAGGTAAATAGCGTTAAATGCATTGCTTTTGAATTCATTTTAAATCCAAACATTTTGAAAGAGTTTATTGCAGCGGTGTTAAATGACAATTGCACCACTGATATCGGCAATTTATAAGACAAAAAATATTATATTTTTCTTATAAAAAAATATTATCTGCCCAAAGCGGGAATCGAACTATAGTCGCCCGCTTCACGGCCGAACATGCTAACCGCTACATTACCCGCTTCACGGCCGAACATGCTAACCGCTACATTACACGGCCACTTCTATCCGGAGGATTTTAATTATAACATAATTATAAACCGATACACGAGTAAGCGAATTATTTAGTATTGAAGCGATTTATCTTGATAAAAAACAGATGTCATTTAAATCATTTGTTTTATAACTGGGACTTGACAATCTTATTCCGTCTGCTGGGGTTGTTCAGGTTAATTTTGGTTGAGAATTTGATGTATTTACGCAGGAATCTAAAATGAAATACTCTAGTACTTGGATTCCTGATTAACGTTACCGCTGAAAATACATTTTATTCGAAAGGATATCTTTTTTCTTAAATTCCGTCGCCTAAGCTCACTTGCACATTTACCACTATTTATTTTATTATCATTTAAATCATTTGAATGTTTGAGTATATATGTCATCATTGGGACTCGATTATCTGAATTTGTTTTTGAGTCGGAATCGAAAAGTTGCCATTACTCCATTCGATTTACAATATTTAGGAATTACCAATGAACTTTACGCGCGATCAAGTATGTTGAAAGCGTAGAAATACATTTTAATTATTAATCATTTAATTCATACATTTTAACATAACATTTCTTTCGAGTTATTTCTTTTGGGTTAGTGATGTCGAATCAAATCAATTTTCGGCTTCATATGTCAACAAGTAACCGCATTTTGATTTTTAGACAGGAACTATTGACGTACGAGATGATCAACATGGGTATTAGCTGGCAACAGTTATTTCATTTTTAACAAAATATTCCACAAATCATCCACTTTCATTGACATTATGTACGATCTGCAACCACCAATACATCTATATGAAGTCGAGATGGTGTTCAGAAACGGAGAGCTGATGTAGAAAGACAGATGTGAAGTAATTCAAAGCCGATATCGTAAAACGCCTGTCTAGATTCCAGTCTCAAAATGATGCGTCGTTTCGAAAATCAGCTACTATAGCAATTGGCTCTAACGAACCCCTTGCTAAAAACAAAACAGCCAAGGTTGTTTTAGAAGCGATGAAAAGTATATATTTAATTTCGTGAGCAAAAACCAAAAAAAAGGACGAGCTGGTCGTGGATCAGAGTTTGTTAACCGATGGTTTAAAAACATCATGAAGAAGAAGGAATTTAAAAAATACATACGCTTTTAGTATTTTAATATTTCAACCGCTCTAAGAAGAATGTTTTCAAAATAGCATTTTTTCGACAAGAGCAGATTTGTCGGTAGCATCAAAATTATAAAACAAAACAGTATACGCAGAGGTATTGCCGAAAAGTTCATAAAAGCTCTCAAGTTTGTTCTTGCATGGGCACTGCAATTCGTTTTCGAAATAAGTAACAGTTTCATCAGCGCACATATAGTTATTGATATTCAACTGTTTCGGCTTATATTTATAACTGTTTTGAAACACTCTCGAACGAAATATTAACGCGTTCTTCTTATGTGTGAGTATAGCGAGACTTTCATAGACACGCATACCGTGCTAGTCAAGAATGAAGATCGTGTAAATCCCTGTTTTATTTTATTTTAAAAGTCACGTTGACAGTTAATGACCTGGAGTGTTATGTAAATTATTTGGGTTACACGTGCCAGGTAACCGATTAAGTTGTTTAAAAACAACTTGCCTACGTCCACCCGTTTTTTGAGAAACATTAAAAGTGCTTTCCAATTCTTGACATAATTGGTCATGCAGTCTTTTTTAAGCCACAAATTTAAAATGATTATCATTTCCCACATACAACAAATCTGCAGCAGACGACTGCGAAAACATCTATGCAAACACATGAAAAATCTCTATAAATGCAAGTGTAATGACTGAAAAAGTTGAAAACATGGTGGCAGACAACTTTTGAAAACTTTGTGACAAAAGGAGAAATTGATCGAAACAAGCAATTTCTCCTTTTGCCACAATGTTTTTCAAAAGTTTTCTGCTTAAGATTCATGTATAAGTTGAAATGGCTATACAAAGTTTGCTGTCAACTTTAATTTACCATTGGAAATTGCACAATAACTTATTTCTTCTAAGTTTGATAAACTGCAGTCATTTTATGATGAGGATCTCAGACTGTCAGACACAGTTGTGGAGAAATTCTTCTGCATTTAGATACTTGCCTCTGTGGTTATTGCTACTGATTTGAGTGTAAATATACTTTCTACATTTTGTATCAAAATATTTGCCTTGTGTAAATAACTTGTTTGTTGCACTGTTCAATCATTATTAGTTATCATTTTTGTGATGCTTTGTTTAATGTTTATTTCAAATTAAACATACTTACATTATGAATATTTGTTGTTATCATAACTATGGACAGGTAACTGGTACAAGTATGATTATCCACATCCACATAACATAGGAGTTTCACTTAATCAATTATTAATGATAAATGAAACTCATGTTTTATGTGGTCAGTTCTGTTTTAAAGATTTAAATGGAAAGGTTATCAGTTGTTTGTACCCCTGACTGACATTCTACAAATAAAAAATCTCACAAAGAAATATCATAGAATTCACAATGCAAATATAACATGCACTCCCATTTTGACTAGTTTACATCTTCGATTCAAGCATAGCGGGGAACAATGCTGTTTCTAAAGTTACAGAGCATGAAGCATATAAAAACAATTTCTGAGGACAGTTTGGTCTCTGTGGCAGTCATCGGTTCGACAAGAATACGATATGTTTTGGCAAGTCCAATAATCCTTTCAATATGAACTCGTTTTCTAGAAATCTTTCTATCCCTAATAACTGTTTCACTGTTCATTCTGTTCTTTTTTTTGAAGAATGTCGGTATGTTGATGTGAATATCGAAAGGCGCAAATATGTCCTGAATATTAAACCCTTTGTCCGCCATAATACTGTCATTCAGAGAGCACATTGATGTTAGGGCACTGCGTTCAACAATCTGCCGATCACTTGTTGAACCACCGTATGCATCAGATACATATGAAACGAGTCCCCCAGGAGTAGCACCAACTAAGACTTTAATAGTGTTTCTATTTTTATAAGTTGAGAATGTTGTCTGTTGTGCACTTGGGTTCTTTGGTTTTTTAATGGGGCATTCTGTACCATCTATGATCACTCTAGTGTTCGGATAGTTTCTCTTGAAGCCTGAAGGAGCAAAGTATCTCACTAATTTCTGAGTAGGCCAAATGTCAAGCTCTTTCCATTGTCTGTACATAAATAAAACCCATGTTAAAAAGACATTAGCAACAACACTTTCTGCAATACCAAACATTCTAGATAATTCAAAGTTAGTTGTGTGTCTTCTCAATTTCATCAAAACAAGGAACAACTGGTCAGGGACAGTGACGTTACTGACTGAATGATAAACATAATTCAGCTGAAATGCTGCAGGACCTAATGTGTTAAGGACAAGAAAAAATTTCATGTATGTTTCTAATCCTGTGTAGAAATGGACAGCAGCTGAATCGTTTTCAAAGTTATGAATACTGTAAGCAGCCACTTTAGGAGTCTGCATACATGCATCAACAGATTGAATTATAATGGGCTCTCTGTGGACCTCTACATCTAATGTATTCTCTGTTGTGACTGTAAACACTTCTGCACAAGCTCCGACATCAAGATCATCACTGACAAGATCAAGTTTGTAAGCTATATATTCTGGCTCTGCATGTTCTTGACCCACATCATAGTCTGCAGAGGTGTTCGTGATATCCTGGAACACTTTACGTCTTGTTGATTCCCTGGCATTGCATCGACTTTTTCGAACCTGGGCTTTCAAGGCGGTCTCAGAACAAGTCCAGGCAAAAACTCTTGGTACAGCTGACGTCTTCAGTGTCTTATTTTGTCGATCAGTACCTGAAAGGCATAAAACACATCTGTATTCTCAACAATTAATAAAGGGCACACACCATACTTGTTAGGTTTAAAAGTGATCAGTGAGTGGCCATGCCTTTTCCCCTTATATACATAGTGAAAAAAGGTGTGAAAGGGATTGCATTGCATGGCCACTCAACCTGTGGTCGAGGCATTTATGTACGCAGACAGAACATCCATTTTTCATGATTTAATGTTTTAATGTCAGTCTTTTTACAATAGTATTGATATACTATCATAATGTTTCAATATGAATCATGATGCGCATCCGGAGTCCTACTAGACTCGTTAGATTTTGCCAGGACTCATTAAAATGTGAAAAAAACCTAAGACTCATTCATATGTGAAAAACACATGAGAGGACCCATTGAAAGAAACACTATAAATAAATGTGGCATCAAATAAAACGTGGTCTGTAAAAGAATTCGTTTATCAAATAATTTTGAAACACGACCCGGTCTTATAAATAATAATCATCTGTTCGAAGTACACGTAGACGTCTAGTGTCGAAATAGGAATGTCAAGTTGCTGTGCGAGTTATCATAAAAGTATACTGGGAACGCATTGACTAAAACTGTCGAAACTGTATGACGAAGGAAATATACAAATTCGGATAACAGAGCTACTTATGTTTCGAATGCAATAATTTTCTTACCAGCATATGTAAGTGAGTTGTAGTCGTCTGGTATGAAGTGATTTTCACAAATGTACGAATACGTCTTTGGTGACCAACTTCCGTATTTGGTTTCTCCCCTTTTTATGGCGTGCACCCACATTTTCCGTCGTGAAATATCACTAGGAAACAAATGTCTCCCTTTTCGCGAGCATTTAGGAACACAACACATTTATTTCCACAATGTTCAATGTTTACAATAGTGGGAACGCCCACTACGATAAAATCCGAGGACAACCGGTTCAAGGACCTACTTGACCGAAGCGCCACCACACATATGAATTGGGGAGATAACCCACCGATGATTGCCATTCACGGAACTCCATTTGGTTATTTATTCATCATTTGCGTTACGCTAATAGAATGACGTCATAATCATATTACAAACATTTGGATTTGTAACTTCCGGAAAGTCAAAAAACCCTTATGAGTTATTTTTTGAACTCGTTTTAGAAATAGACGACGAGTGTTATTAAACGGAATTTTCACACATAAAATTAATTGTGCTCGTTCCTTTATCGAGTACTTATTATCATATTTAATTATTTCCTCTAGAATTTTTTTTTGTTTCGATATTTTCTTTTCATCCAATCAAAACGTAGCAGAGTCGTGACTGCATCGAAAAATCCACTCTGGACACAATTTTTGGAAAGACGGTTATTTACCTATTGACGGGAAACATCGATTTGTTTACCCGTATTAATATATGCAGAGTATCTCTTTTTTAAATGACAGATGAAAACATATCATTTTCTTCAATATACTCATACATATTCGTTTTAAAGGTAGAATGTATCCTTTTACCGCAATGTTTTCAACTGAACTCAATCATAATACTTTCAATTTACAAGGATTTTCCAAAAATTTGCTAAGATATGTTTTTCGAAGTCTTCAGCTGTATATCAATTGTATGTGGGAAAGAGTTGAATCGCGAAATAAAAAAAGCAACCACCCGAAAAAAACACCTGTTTCAAGAACATATAAAAATCATTACCTTTTGATTATCATACGATTGAGGACTTATTTTGTATTTGGATATTAAATCATTATTTCTGTGATTATTATCTTAAACTGTTCACTTTTAGTTAACTGTTTCAATTCATTTTTCAAACGTTCATTTATTCTTCATAACTAAAAGTATATAGTGATCAACTTTAAAAAATTATTGATCAAGGACAGTGTGTAACACGCACGAAGATTTGAACGGAACATCGTCTATTCGACAGGGCGTTACTACACAAAACCTTGTTCCATTGCACGGAGAAAGAGCTACATTTATACCTTAGACCATATGTGAACCTTTATCACCAAGTACGCAAAGTACATCCTATGCTCAAAGTGGAGTCGAGATACCTTTCTCTAAAGGTTTCTCATGGTTCAAGACGGAGTTTCTCCATCTCAGCTTCAGTCAACCGATGACTTTATAACGAAAGAGAAGGAGAATACATTGCTACGCCTATACAAAATCATTAAAAATTAATCAGGCCATTTCTCTTGATGAATGAAAAGATAAAAACACTTTAAATCACATTACAATTTATTCTTTACTTCTACATAGAATAACATCAAGTATGTGTTTACTGTCAATCGTTCTCTTGTAGAGTTCTACACAGAATAACATTAAGTATCAATTCACTGTCAAACGTTCTCATGTAGAGTTATGAATAAAAGTTAAACTGCTATAAACTAAGTACGAATATTAACTCATTCTGAACGAACATCTTACCGGGTTTTCCACCCTTTTTAACAGTATAGTAAATATAAGTATTTATAGAACAGAACAGAACATGCTCCTTCTAGGAACAGCATTTTTGAAGATGTGATAATATGGCTTCACATTTACATCATATTTTAAGTAAGCAAATAAGCATATTATTGACTATACTTTTTTTCCCCAGCAAACCAATCGTTTCTTTACTGTAGTTATACAATCTGTAGAAGTTATTCAAACGCTTCCTTACTGTTATCAAACTTTCCACAGTATATACATGTTGCATTGCAGATGTATACAACTACAACAGTGTGTGATAATGTATTTTCATATGTACATGCTCCTTCCAAGAATAGCATAAATAAAGATATTCATCATCATGGCTTGATTTGCTTCACATTTCCTCATATATATGCATTTCAGCATTTATTAATTCATTACAACATGAACAAATACAAACTTTTCTTAACATATTTGAACTGTAATCTTTTTTTGTTAATTTCAATAACAACATCTTATTACTTGTTTGAAGCAATGCTTTAAATTTGTCCTTTTTTGGCCATGAATTGTAATACTTAAGCAAAATTCCATATCGAAGTTTCCTGTTATAGGGACAAACAAGTATAACAATTATATTCATTTTCAATTACTTGCATATTGCATAAAGTACATACGCGTGCATCTCTCTTTCTATGTTTCTTATTCTACCCTCTTCTATCATAAGTTTATTAGGTGAGTATCTTAAATGTGATAAGGCTATTCTGTGATTATAATTGTTTACACTGGATAGATATTTATATTGTTCAAAACTGCTTTTTATAAAATAATATTTTTCTAGCTTACTAGATTTACTGATTTCCTCGAACCATGACTGTACATATTGAACACATATCCGCTGAATGACACATTTTAGATCTACATTTGTTACATGCTGAGTAGTCCATAAATATGAGTATCCTATTGAATCTAACAATTGTTCGGCATTCAGTGTCTGACATCTTAAATAGTTTATATTTAATTGAATAATGGTTCTTCATAATTTTTACCAATATTTCATTATTTGAATTATCCTTTGGATATACATTGGAAATCACCCAAGTTCCCCCGCCCAGCGCCGTATTTTGATATTGGGGAAATCATTGCATCAAAACGTTTTGAGCTTTTCAGTGATATTTAGTGATACAATGTCAAAAAGGCCATTTAATGAGTATACTGCTTCAAGTGTCTGTTGTGAAAGGAGTGTTGTGCCTGATAAAATTAACCATTGGAGGATAAAGGTACCCCTAGATAAGTAAATTTGTTGACAAATTCCAGTTTAATGTTGTTGTAAAATATATAAATATTTGCTATCCTATTTCCACCATTACAAACCATTACAACAGTTTTATTTGTATTTATTGCTATGCTTCAGTCATTACAATTACAACATTATATCGTTGATAAAACATATAAATAAAAGAGGTGAGAGGATTTCTCCTTGTTTAACTCTCAGGTAGCTATCAAAGAATTCAGATAAATTACCATTTATTCTTACACGTGATTTCACACTGTTATAGATTCCTTTCAGCATATTGACCATATTGAGGAGCAGCCAAACAATATTAGTTTGTACCAGATATCGTTTCTGTATACAAGATCAACGGATTTTTTAAAATCAATGAATACACAATAGAGCTTTTGCTTGTCATGTTTAATTACTTTATTTATAAAAGAATTAAGTACAAAAATACAGTCAATTGTGATTCTACCTTGTTTAAAACTAAACTGAAAATCACTAAGTAAGTTATTTTGTTCGGCCCATTTCCTCAATCGACAATCAAGGAGTGTCGAGAATATTTTGGGGGAAATGCTTGTTAGAGTAATTCCGCTATGATAATTATCATCCTCAAAATAACACGCAATTCACACGCAGCTTTTGCAATTTTCGTCCATAATCTGCACATTCCATTTGCATAATATCAACTCATTGGTCACGCACGCTACAATTAACTTTGACGGTCTACTTTTTGATAAGTGGTTAACTAGTTATTTAACTTATTAGTCGGATGATTATCGTGATATGTTTGTGATCAGCATGTTATTTATCATATCATGTTAGCTACATAATGAGAAATTTATTTTTAGATATTTGTTGAGCGGTTAACTAGTTATGTAATTAGTTAAGCTCTTAACTGATACCTAAAACACATAATTCCAATAAAGTAAGTTATGGCAATTGTGAGCACTTACAGATAATATTTCATCGTCACAAAATTATCAGATTAACCTATTATGTAACACGTTAGTAATGCGATTTTCACGTTAAACATGTAGGAATCTATTGGAAGTAGTGGAAAGTTTCATATTTTTTTTAAGTTGACATAGTTATCTGTTAACTGGAGAAAAAACACGCTAATAAGATAAGTAAGAAGTATCGACTCAAAGTATATTTGTAATGGTTCAAATTAAACATTTATACAAACAGTTCTATAATTTGAGAAATATGTTTGCCATTTGTAAATTCCTTGTTATTTTAAGCTTTAATAATTATGTTTGGTTGAAGAATATATGTATGGACGTGTACCGAAGATAGTGTTCAACAGTCATGCCACAAAAAACTATCGACCTTTTAGCTTCTGTGATAAGGTTTAACTTAGATAAGTCAATGGATGGATGATGTGTGGGAATGCTTTTCTTTGTAGACAGGAATGGAATAAATAGAGTGTCTCGGTATTTTTGTAATTTGCAAGTGATATTTGCTCGGATTTGTAATTTAAAAGTAATATTCACTCAGTTTCTAAATATGCAAGCGATATTTGAACCGTATTAAATGAATGTTTTATACATTTAGTATCCGAATCAGGAAACATGGTAGTTTTATAATGTGTACTCTGCATATTTCTACGTGGTACTAATGACTAACAGAAATTGGTCTATATTAGTTCTTTAAGAGGTGGATCATGATTTCGTCAGCTCTTTACCCCATTTCTCTGGTTCCAACATTGGTTCGTAAGGTCGTAAGTCATAATCCTTGCAGTTAAACCATCCGTCTAGGATTCCCCGTGCGAGCATTGCCCATGTCTTATTGTTGGCGCCTTCAATAATGATCAACGTACCATCTTCCCCAAGACATGTTTTCATATTGTTGACTGATGTGTAGATGCTCTCTGTAGTGTGTTTGGCATTGAGTGAGATAATGATGTCGTAGGAACCAAGGTGCCCTTGATTTACAGAACTCTTGGTTATATCAAACGTCAAAGATTTCATCATGAAACATAGATCTCAAATAAAATATTTGCCTTCTCAATTAAAGTTCTGTCAAGGTCAGTGGCAAGTATTCAATGTTTGGTATTTCGGAAAAACTTGGTTGTAACTGGCTAGTAACATGGCCAATATCAGAACCGACCTCTATGTTTACGACGTGTTCCGTGACATGTTGTAGTACACTTATTCTAGTAGATCACAAAGTTTGTCGAAATAGTACATGAAATTCAACTCTCCCTGCGGTTATAAACTGGACTCATGTGACTCAAATGAACATGTTTCAGATGATTTGAACAATGGAGTGAAATCGAGAGCAGTCGATCCACTCTGGATAATTCGTCAAAGCTTCTTCTCCAATATGTGTTGGTGAGGTAAAATTACATCTCGACATCGGAATGCATAAATATCAAGGTTCAAATTTCACAGTTTCTGAATATTGTTGGTGTTTCTAAATTGGAATCTGCTGTGTTTAATTATTGTTTTGAATTATTAGGGTTTTATACAAAGTAACTTGTCGTCTGATGAAGTCATACATAGCATCGCCTAATAACAATGGAACAGCTTGATCTGCTTGAGTTTGACTATATCTGACACAATTATGTCAGTGATTGTACCAGTCAACTCGAAAAAGCAAAGGCCTGCAACTGAGACTTATCTCTTATATATAAAACTGAGCCAACGAGTTCTGTATGTTGATCTTAGAAATTAGTATTCGGTGGAATAGTTCAAACATATAGCCTGCTATTATCTTTTGCAGACATGCAAGCGCCGCTGCATAACCTAAATGCCCGAATTTGCTTTTATCAAATCCAACTGGAAGTTTCCTCTGTGTTAAATGTGGTTTATAAGGCTGATCAATATGTTCTGTCCCCAAGAACAGTACCCGTTCCGTGTGGTTAAATAAAAGAAATAGTTTGTGGTTTGCTTGAGAGAACGTGCTTTTGTCAAATGGTTGGCCCTTGAACTCTTGGCACATCGTTCCATTTTCTTCGTATAATGATGTTCTTGGTGGAAACAACATGGCATTCATTCAGTGTTGTTTTGCATACACCATTTTCTATCGAACTACAATTTTCAGGCAGGCTTAATAAACTAAGATGGTTGAACCCTTAGATTATAGTTATATGCAACTCATGTTGTAATTATGCCTGGCATGAGACCCGATATCGAAGATGTATCGTCTGGATGACTTAGTTTTGAGTCTATATCTGTTTCTCAGAAATACTTTAATATTGCTATCACATTGGTCTAAGGTTTGAGAAGCAACAGCAAGGAACACTCTTTGTTCTTATGCCATTAATTGTGCTTATGTTGGAGGGATGGCACTGCCTCATTATTTAACTTTATTCAAGGTAAACTCTCTTATACTCATAAGTTTAGGTAAATCTGGTTCCAAATCCAACTTTTTCTCAAAAAGGTTCCATTATTCGCCGATCGATCGTGTATCTTTCGAGAGACGAATACCAAGGCCACATATAGCTATGGCATATAGCATTTTTACCCTTCCGTCTTCTGTTTCTTTAAAGTGTTTTTAACGTTGTTTTATTTAACGAGCTTCTACTGCCCTTTTAGCCAAAAGCTTAATGGATGGATAGGAAACTATATCAGCTATAGTCAATTGTAAATGTGTACGTTCGATTATCAGCGAACTGAATGTCATCAGGATAAGAGAATTCCCTCCTTGTTCCATAAATGTACGTTCGTCGTCAATGAATGAAGATTCCAATCCTAAAGACTCCGCAAAAAGGTCTCTTAAGTCATATGCAATAGGATTTTTTACTTTTCTCTGTTTACCGGTATCAATTCTTTTCTGGTATAGTTCTGTCAGCGTCGGAAGCTTCCTTTTGTCGACTTTCCCATTTTGTGTGACAGGTATAGTGTCTAGACATTCAATGAAATCTGGTATCATGTAGTAAGGAAGATTGTCTTGAATGCTGTCCTTTACCAATTGATGAATATCAGTGTGCGCTACACACTGTTCAGACTTTACAACAAACGCACACAAGTGTTCATTTTCTTGCTCCTTCTTTTTCTCCGTCAAAACTGAAACTGATACATCGACAACATTGTCGCAGTACTTTAAAATTGCATTTTCGATGTAAGCACAATCAATATGAAAGCCTCGCAGCTTGCACATTGTATTCTTGCGACCACAATGCTCTAGATCACCTGAATACAGCCAACATGCATAGTCGTTTGTCTTCAACAGTTTCTCACCGTCTTGCATCTCGACAATAGTCATTTCGCCTGTTCCGATCACATCGCCACCGATGAAAAGTTCTCCTATCACTCCAACTGGACACGGGCGTAAAGAACTTGGATCTAATACCCTCATAATAACTCCAGGTAATGGTTTTCCAATTGGAACGATTCCTCCATGAGTGGAAGGGATTTCACTTCCTTCAAAGTATGACGAATCAATAGTTGCCTCAGTCATGCCATAACTATTTAAAACTCTTTGACGTGGTTTTAACTTGCGTTTCAATTTGCTGTACACTTCTTTCTTAAGTGGATCTGATCCTAGTATGAAAACTCTCAGAGAATCAAGTTGTCCATTTTCTGCTCGTTGCGTAAGCATGAGTGCAATCTGTGGAGTCATTTCAGTAATGGTGATTTCCTCTGTCATGATAAGCCTTATAAGATACTGTATATCTAGTATTTTATTGTCTGGAAACATAACTACCTTCCCTGGACTGCAACAAAGTCCTCTGACAATATCACCGATGAAAACATCAAATGACAAGGGGACAAATTGTAACAGACTCACGTTAAAGTCTGACATTGCATATTCCCTTTTCCACGCTGTAGCCACAATAGCCAGACCTTTATGGTTGATTGAAATTTCCTTCGGTTTACCAGTTGATCCGGAGGTTCTTATAACATAGGCATATCTGTCCATATCAAGTAATTGGGGACACTCTTTTATCTGAGTTACTGTGTAAATATCATCATTTTCTATGTTGATTATATCGCAGTTTACCTGTACTTTTCCCAGTTTATCAATCGAGTTTCCAATCAGAACAACACATGGGTTTACCGACATAATGCTATCTAAAAGATGTAAACTGTACAGTGTTGATTGAGGCGTGAAGAATCCACCAGCTTTCCAAACTGCCAACATTCCTGCTACAGCTTTATCTGACTTTTCCATGTGAATCAGGACCGGTTTTGTTCGTAGCATCATTGGTGTGGAAGTTTGCAGTATTCGTGATGCAATCGTACATACACACTCATTCAGTTCTCTGTAAGTTGTTTTTCGTTCGCGAAATACCAGAGCAGTGCTTTCGGGTGCTGCCTCAACATTTCGTGAGAACATTTCAAATACATGAATATACTCTGAAGGAGAACGGTGTGATTTCGAAAAAGCATTGAGCTCTTGTAACTCAGAGTTCATCAGTAACTCAATGTTCTTGAGCTTAGAATGGTTAACATATTGTTCTATAGTAAGTATGTTCAGCATTGAACCAAGTATATTATCGACTGTTTTTCGATGGATAAAGTCTTTTGTAAACTCGGAAACAATCCTGAGTCCAAACATCGATTTCTCAACAGCCAAACTGAAAGGCATTTTGGTAGGTTTAAGTTTCACCTCTTTTCCAGTGTCTGCCTGTTTTAATGTCGCAAATTTGAACATTTTATTGCAAATGGTCGACAGTTTTTTTCCAAACCGTTCCAAGATTATTTTACCGACGAAGTTTATGGGATATTTGGAGTGAGAATATGAGCACAGCCAATTTGAAGCAACACATTTGATGTGCTCCTCTAACGTTTGTTCCATGTTGACCTTATGTCGAAACAGAACTATATTCACAATCATATCGTCTTCATCAATGTTTTCTGAATTCCTGTTTGAGACTGGTACTGCTAACACGATATCTTCTTTAGCAGTATATCGTTGTGCAACTAACACAAAACATGCAAGAAGGTACTGAAATTCTGTCACACCATAGACATGACAGTTGTTCTTGATTTGTTCGTGGATACCCTCGGGTATATCGATTGTTGATATGTCAGCGGTTTTAGGAGTTGATTCGTTTACGTCTAAGATTTGTTTCAATCCGAGTGACGTCTCCTCGGGACAGTCCGCGAATTTGTTTCCCCAGAAATGCTTGTCTTGTATAAAAATGGCCGATTGCATGTACTCTTTTTTTAACTGACCTTTGAAAGTTGGTAGAATGTTCTTTACGTCTTCATCTCTCTCCTGTGGAAATATACCGATTGTGTGCCCTTGATTGACCATCAGTTCCAATAATTCTTCACAGTTATCTGCCTCTGGCAGCTTATTTGACATCCTTATGCCAGCAACAGGTAATTTGTTGCTCGGCATTGTCTTCCTGCAAAAATAATTATGTTAAGGTATTAGCAACGACAGGCAAGTATTCGTTTCGGTATCGTAGTTGCAATGCCGTGTTATTACAATGACTATGTTTGTATTTGAGCTTCTCTCTGCAAGAAACAACCGTATGGCAAGTGTAAATCTAGATCAGCAAGCACATCCAAGCAGTCTAATCTGGATATATCCTATTCGCAAATTAGTCATACGGATGTATTTTTCGACAGTGCTTAAATTTGACCTTTGCCATAATGTTTTCAAAATATAGACGAATCCTCTGCTTTGAAAACATCTGAGGATATCATGCAACATTTTGAGAAAAAGGGAGAACAAAATTAATAGCAGAAGCAAATCTCATTCTTCATAACCGTTTTAAAAACTTGTCTGCTGATAAGGCGTTTAAAGAACAAGTTTAAGCTGAGTTTCTTTTTTAGATAAGGTTAGGTTAAAATAATGCATATTAGGTAACAACAAATATACATGGTGTTCTGAAGAGGGACTTTAATTATATTTTAAAAACATAATGGCATAAATAGCCGTGGTATTTTGTATTTGACTTTTAACAAGTAGTTTTAATCATTGTTTTAATATGTTGAAAATATCTTGAGTAAATGTTCATAACTTGAAGCTTAGACCAGAATAGAATAGAACATGTGGCATAGTGATTAAGGTGAACATTGCTTATTTCAGTGATTTCTACTTTTCCCACTGTGCTACATTTTACGTTTTCTTTCAAGTGTGTCAAAAGTTAGCAATTAGAAAAAAATGGTAAGTTTCACGTTAAGGTATTTCTAACGAGTCTCCGGCTAGCTTGTAACAACATCCGTCAGAACCGGTTGTCCGAACCACGTTGCATTTTAAATTTAACCAAAGTATAGAGGCTTGTCCACAAAAGAAAACATGGTTTGCGTAAATAATTACTACTCGTTCACCAGTCATACCCTGAAACAAACGATGTATAACCTGTTTGCCATAGTCGACTGTTAATTGAGTGTTAACATCTACTCACTAATATGTGATTTTTATGTTTACAACTGTTTTCACCCTCTTTCAAAATTGTACAAAGATTTTAATAGTTACTTACAAAGGGTATTTTTAAGAAAACATTATGTTTAGTTTAAGAAATTACTAGAAATGATTTGTTTGTCTTTTTAAATCGGAGAATTGTATCTGTATGGTTTATATTTTAAGAATCGCAAAGTTCGGCTTCAGTTGATGTATCCTCACAAAGAAATATACAAATAAGAGACCAACGAGGCCCTTGGTCGCTCACCAGAGAATGTCCTTAGACTACAAGATCAATATTTACAATCATCTTAATTATTCTGATCAATACAACTTAACACTTTCAAATTTAAAGTAAATCGTCACGCATTGAGTGTTATGTCCTTACATTATTGTATTTCATCTGTGCCATGTTTCCAACTCTATAACACCTAGGTTAGAGTTACAAAATTTGCTGCATCCATGCATTTTGGTCAAGTATTGTGTACCAACATAACGATCACTATGACTTTGAAACCCACCTAAAATCTTTAGGCTATATCTCCTATAAATCAAGGAACATGTGTGCCAAATTATTTTTAAATCGGGCAGGGACTTTTGGACAAGTCGGTTTTTAAAACGTTTCACTTCATATATATGTATATATTATATATGAGCCAGTCCACGACAAAACCTGTATTAGTGACATAACGTATGACGTTTGGAATTTCCAATTTTATGACGTCACATTTTTCGTCAACGTCAGTTTACCGTTAACAGTATTATCTTTTTATTTAATTTCAAAAGTTTCGACAGTGTTTTATACGGGTAAACAAATCGACGGCGAAGCCGGCGATGTTTCCCGTCAATAGGTAATGTGTATGAACTTTGCAAAAAATTGCTATACCGTCTTTCCTAAAATTGTGTCCAGAGCAAACTTTTCGATGCAGTGATATGCAGTCACGATACTCGTACGTTTTCATTGGATGAAAAGAAAATATCGAAACAAAAAAAACTTCTAGAGGAAATAATTAAATATGATAATACGTACACGATAAAGGAACAAGCACAACTTATTTTATGTGTGATAATTTGCGTGTAATAACACTCGTCGTCTATTTCTAAAACGAGTTCAAATAAAAACTTGTAAGGGTTTTTTGACTTTCCGGAAGTTATAAATCCAAATTTCTGTAATATGACGTCATAATTAATGTGACGTCATACTATTAGTGGTGCAGAGGTAGAGCGTCGGCCTCTTGTATCAAAGGTCCCTGGTTCGAGTCCCGTGATGAGCGGGTCCTGACTTTGTTTTTTTTTTGTTTTTTTGTTTTTGTTCTGGTATTTTGATTTGTTAATTCATTGTATTTGGTTCGAAACATTGTATGTATGTTTATAATCAATAAATATGTTCTATGTTCTATGTTCCTGACTTTGGGATTTAAGTCTCCAGGAAGCAGACATCGAGCGTGATTAATATAAGCTGAAAGCTTGTTTCACAATCGATGTAATATAAATAAGTTTAAACTAAATGAACCAAAAGGAAAACGACAGAAAGTATAGGAAACGTTAGTTTGACTTGTCACAAATGTAGTTCCGTAAATTATGGAATCGTTTTATTTGAAGTACTTTATGAAGGGCAAGTTGATTATTTGTTGTACATGTCATCATAATTTCATGGATGTAAAATCTTGGCTATATTTTAAAGTTAAATATAAGCTTAACCTGATGATGATTTTTATTTTCTCTGCTTAGGTCGGTAGGACTCGTAATTGACGTAAATAACTGATCGTGCTGCAAGCAAGGGGCTAACTGCAGTTCGCGGGGAATTATTCACCGATCACAACATATTATAAATGTTTACCCGAAATAGGTAGCACCTATAATCATATTAGATGCAAATACTAGATTTCATTCGTAATGGATTCTGAATTGGAGGTAAGATCACTTATGTATCTTTTATTAACACACATAACAAATGAATATGATTTATTTCGAAGAAAACATTGAAAACACGACGATTGCCCTTGGCGATTTTCAAGGAAAAAAATGGCGGGCTGTTTAAAACAAAAATGACTTTGAACACGAATCCTCATAAAATTTATAATGTTTAGGACAGATGTTCACAACGCACTTTATTATACACATTGAAGTACTAGTTAGGTCTAGCGTAAATCTCCTAAGATATAAGGCCGCTTGCAAAGATATGAAGGATTTTAATGTCTGAGCAGAACAAACCGTTTAAAGTATTTATAGATATATAGTAAAAAACAAATACATCTTACTTTCAAAATATAGATATTGAATGGTACATAAAACGTCTCTTTAAAAATGTTTCATGTAAACGTGTTGGGAAAAAAGATAAATATCTACAATCTAGGATTTTTTATGCTACACTATTAAATTATTATAATAAAAATAAATAATACTCTATGCATCAACGAAGGCGGAATGGCTCAGTTGGTAGAGTGAACGCCTATGGACCAGTCTAACCGATTGCGATCCCGTCTCTGGACAAACTTTATTTTATTTATTTTTATTGAGTAATTTTCTGCTTAACAGAAATTGGACCAGTTAATTCATATATTTTATTGCATTAAAACATACTTGTTTTATAGCATATACAGATTAACATAACTAAGATAATATAGATTAACAGAAGAGAATTTCATAAATATTAAACACACCAAATTGTCCCTTTTAACCCCCTCCTCGCGCGTAGACGAGTTGTATATCGCAAGCGAAAACTGCAGGCTAAGATCAGCCTTTATATATATGCAGATTGATCTTCATCTGCACTTCGCACTTAATACTTCACGATCTTTGCCAAAATATGCAAGCAATTATAAGACGGAAGAGTCCTATTTAGAAGTACGGCGACGAAAGAGTTAATTTCTTTATCATCTATGCTCACAATGTTCTCGAAAATGTGAAATTGTAGGGCATTGACATATATATCCACAAACCTTAACACAATGTGTCAAATTACATATTAACACAATTAAGGGAATGTGTATTTACAAAAGGAGCATAACCTATACATTTAACCCACACATGTGTCTATATATATAAAGCAGTACATAAGGCCGCTTGTACTAGAAAGACCGCATTCTCATCTTGTAACAAGTCGAATCTACGATCCTCCGCATACAAGCCCACAATTAATGCATTTAGTATTCACTATACACACGTTCTTATTTTATTAGGATAAAATATATACTTAGCTAGATTATTTATCGCAAATACGCATCTAGGGTAATAAAATTAACACACCACATGTTTTCATTATAATCATCAATTTCAATATGGTAAGTACCCCCTTTCTTCTACCCCCTAGTAAATAATGGTAGGTTGTATTTTTTTTGCTTCTCTTTAAAGATTCAAAGTAGCTACGATATTGCAATTTATATAGTAAATACTATAAAAATACAACAAAAGAATACTTGCATATTAACTAGATAGCGAGAATGATATTTTCAACAATTTCGATATGTGTTATCGTGAGAATTTGTCAGTAACGCAACATATACAAATTTCGTGAATCAATGAGTAGTGACGGGTTGATACTTATTCATGCGAAGATAATTACATTTCAGGTATAAATTCAATTCGAGCAGTGAGCCATGACGAATTGTCAGTAACGCAACATATATACAAATTTTGAGAATCAATGAGTAGTGACGGGTTGATACTTATACATGCGAAGATTATTACATTTCAGTTATAGATCCAATTCGAGCAGTGAGCCATGACGACTGTTCTATTATCCAAAATAGGGATGAGCATAACAATATGCGCCCGTTTTGATTATAAGTAAAATCCTGACACACCATCAGTTCGAAGGCAAAGTTAGCGGTTTAACATGAGCGTTGAACTCGTAATGCTAAGGTCCTGAGTTCGAGTCGTAATGGATTACATGTACATCTTTTTATTTTCTATTTTTTATGTTGTTTCTACGTAATTGTTAATCACGCAATGTCCTTAACTTTCGTGATTTTATATTTACCTGCAAAGGTATATATGTGGCATACAAATGTAGAACGACGTATTATAGCATACACAGCCATGCAGTCGATGTCGTATTATAGCGATGGTGACGATTATGATGGTGATGATGATATATTATTATCACTATTTCTGTCAAGGTTTTTGATGATCTTCATGTAATATAGTTATAATGAATATTAAAATGAAGAAAACAATGAAATCTGAAAATAAAACAAACAAATAAAATAATAAAAACTTGAATAAATATATGCATATATACAAATAGATCAAAGCTAAGATAATATTATCATTCTTTTGAGTTTAAACCAATATGTATTCATATATTTAACTGTACCCAGGCGTTCCAAATCCAAAACAACATTTCTGGGAGATTATAAAAATTGTGAGTACAATGGGGGCGGACCACGGTAGTAACGTCAATCTGACGTCGCCGTTTGGAGGGAAATGAGTAGGTTTGAAAACGTGAATAAATATTTTAACAACTGTTTTATCAACTCAATAGTTGCATCAACTTCCCCAGACGCCATTGCTTAAAGACATTCCGTAACATTTGTTCACCGAAAGGTCTAGCATGTTATGTGTAACACATGACAAGTGTTATAGGGAAAAAACGACACTCAAACTGTTCCTTTCAACGTCAGAACTAGCTCCTTTGCAAGTGACATTAGTTTTCCACTGATTACTCCCCTCTAACCATAAACAAAAGTGTATGTATACATCGCTAGTGACTGCTTGACTACTGGTGAACTCCACTGAATAAACATATCAAATGACTATTTTGATTTTTGTCTACATTGTGATATAATTTTACTATTTAGCATTTTGCTAAATTTGCTAAATTTGACGTTCATCTGACGTCATGTTTACCTGACTTTTCTGCACGTCGCTTAACAACTTTACTATTTTGATGGTTATTATGGAACAACAAACAACAAATTAATGTCATGCACATTTTCGGTATCTTCTGTGTTTGTATATTTGAAATATACACAGCTTAAACTGGTACTTTTTTGTAAAATTACGCTGTGGCCCGCCTATACCTCAACTAGTTTCTATGACAACGATTTATAAATAAACTAATTACAATATTAGAAATATTAATTCGCCATAAGGTAGAGCAAAAACAAATATACATATGGTATGAATTTCCGAAATATGTATTAACTAATACAAGAATCACTAAGAAAGTTCTATTACTTTTCGATTACCTCTCGTATAATAATATATAAACAGATTTCCAAGTATGATTATCCTGTATCCTGTTTTACGTCTATTTATATACTATATCATTTGCAATAAAATAACTATTCGGGAAGAAATAAATTAAAATATCCATTTTTAAATTGTCAATTTTAATTCCGCTGACTGCGTTTCAGCTAAAATATCGCAATGTGCGACATCGGTAAAACGGCATTCTGATTTACTAAAAATCGGTTACACAGATTTTTATTGAAATTCTGGTAATTTGCAGTAGAAAGGGTGATTTTAATGATATGTATTTGTTTAAAAAATGCTTAGTAAATTAAAAATTATGCAATTACTTCGAAAAAATATTCCAGCGAAATTTTCATTAAAAATCGAGTATTTGTATCTGAATCGTCATGGCTGATACATTAAATTTATATCATGACACAGGTAACTTTATTTTCTATAATACGGTGCTATTGGTGTTTCAATACAAATTCAAACAAGTCAGTAGTAGTGATTTCTCTGACCACGCTGTTATTATCACAAAACGACGTTATTTCAAAGGTATGATTCCACCTTAAACAGTGAACGTCATTCATGACGTCTTTTTTTTTTTCGTTCTCTTATGACAGTTGGTATGTTTATATCGTAATTAGAGACTATATATAGGACTATTTGGCTAATTCTGGTATCATTATGAAGGTAAAAGGTTGATATTTTAGGAAATACAAAAAAATGAAAAAATATTTTTTTGTCACTAATACAGGTTTTGTCGTGGACTGGCTCATATATATATATATATATATATATATATATATATATATATATATATACAGCAGGAGAGATGAGAGAGAGAGAGGGATAGAATATAAAGAGATATATATATATATATAATGAGAGAGAGAGAGAAAGACACACACACACACACACAGAGGGAGAGAGACAGAGAAACGGAGAGAGAGAGAGAGAGAGAGAGAGAGAGAGAGAGAGAGAGAGAGAGAGAGAGAGAGAGAGAGAGAGTGAGAGAGAGAGAGAGAGAGAGAGAGAGAGAGAGAGAGAGGGGGGGGGGGGGAGACAGAGACAGAGAAAGAGAGATATAGGGAGAGATATGTTTTTCTTGGTATATTAAAAAATAACACAGAAAATAATATATTAAATTTCATTAAAATTCTTCTCAAACAATAAATATTTAAAAAATTAAAATGATACACCAATCAACTACCAACGAGTAATATGTTTATTAATTACATTAATAAAAGATTAAACGTAGAACACGAGATAGTCTTATTAAAAGACCAGTCAGAACTTTTAAATAGGAAATGGAAAACATACTTAAACTCTTGATTAATTTCTAAATCATTAGACCTGAGCATATTTTATCGAGCCTTAGTTCAAGATACGGGGTCCAGACGTTTCGTAACCTTTCCGTTTCGTAACAGAAAAGTAATGGCGGTTCCGTAACCGAACCGTTTCGTACCCAGAAAATGTTTGGCTGTTTTGTAACGAAGTAGTGTCGTTTCGTACAGCCAAACATTTTCCGGGTACGAAACAGTTCGGTTTTCAAACGGCCATTTTTTCTGTTACGAAACGGAGAGGTTACGAAACGTCTGGACCCCTTTGTAACTGATATTGTTTTGTACGCGAAAATAAATCGGGGTGTTCGTACTCGAAAATAAATTTGTTATACAAATTAACAACAGTTTATTATTTATAACAAATGATACCATCTAAATGTTCAAGTTCAATAAATATCAAGTAAGGAATCGGTTACGAAACAGCCGATGTATTTAAGGGTATAGAACAGCCAATTATTTTCGGGTACGAAACAGCCAATTATTTTCGGGTTACGAAACAGCAAATTAATTTCGGGTTTCGAAACAGCTAAATATTTTCGAGTACGAAACAACCAATTGCTTTCGGGTTACGAAACAGCCAATTATTTTCGGGTTAAGAAATTGCCAAATTAACAACAGTTTATTTATGATTACAAATGCTGCAATCCAAATTTGCAAGTACAGAAAATATCAAGAAAGGAATCGGTTACGCAACAGCCGATTTATTTTACGGTACGGAACAGCCTATTATTTTCGGGTACGAAACAGCCAATTATTTTCGGGAACGAAACAGCCAATTATTTTCGGGTTACGAAACAGCTGATATATTTCTGGTTACGAAACAGCCGATATATTTTCGGGTACAAAACAGTATCAGTTACGAAACAGCCGAACGTTTTCCGGGTACGAAACTATACCCCCCCCCCCCCCTCTCTCTCTCTCTCTCTCTTTCCTTCTGTCTGTCTATATGTCTGTCTGTCTGTCTGTCTGTCTGTCTCTCTTTTTCTCTCTCTCTCTTTCTCTCCCTCCTTCCCACTCTCTCTATATATATATTCTCTCTCTCTATCTCATTTTCTCTCTCTCTATCTCTCCATTTCTGTAGTTTGTGGTGTGATAACGCATACGTGAAAATACCAGTGTGTTTTCTTTTAATCGCAAACATATTTATAACGTAGAGATTTTAAGGTATAATTTACAATTATTGAGTACTTACAAAACGATGTGTACTAGGATAAGAACGCATGTACGTGCGATCTTTTTTCAGTAAGCATCGTTCAACCCGATCCCACACAATTATAATGCAGTTGCTCAGTCCATGCACAATAGTAAGCGCAATGTGCAGAACAGGATCGGACTGTATATATATGAAGGTTTATCTTGGCCTGCACGTTTTGCGAGGGATATATACGTGTTGCCTTCACGCTTTCAAGGGGTTAAATAGGGACATATGTGGGGGTTAAATATAATATGTTATGCACGTTTTTAAATGTATAGTCCCCTTAATCATGTATGTCAAGCCTTTAAAATCGATAATTGTCACGCGTACGTTTACCCGAGTTCGTATCATGTGTAACCAGACATCACCTTGACGGTGACAGTCTGCATATCATTACGAAAGTGAAAGTCAAGTTTCGTAAAAACCTCCCAGCTTAACCAAAACCTAGTCGATGTTTACATCATAGACAGCTATTGCAATAATTGCATAAATCATATTTAACATAGCAGTACGTCTCAAAAGTATGCAGCTTTCCTCTTTACATCTTTAAAATTGAATTCACATCAGCTAACAAATTGAATCGTCCGCAGTTTTGTTTTCTTCCAACTCCCTTTGCTTTTTGTATGAATAAAAGATATCATTACTTCGTTAACTATTTGATTCGGTTAAATATTAAATTCGGTAACCAAGCGACACCTGAATGAATATACGGATCAGAAAACGTTGCAATTCTGTTTATCGTTTCGAGTGGATATTTTTCTTGATTTACCTCAACTTGAAATTCAAATATATCTGTTGAGAAAAAAACCAGTGTAAGAAAAATTGAAAACATGCAATATATACGTAAACAATAGCTTACACTTATACTTGGAAAATCGCCATTATTTGAAAAAGAAAATGGAAGAGTACCAGCATTCGAATAAACCTGAAATCGGATACCGAGATTTTATTCGAAAAACGAATATTCGAATTTATTCGAATAAGTAAAACGAATATTCGAATATCGTTTTCAGTATTCGTTCCCATCCCTAATATATGAAAACATGTGACAATATACATATATTATATGTATATTGTCACATGTTTTCACACTTTTGAGAACATTGTGAGCATAGGGTAACATCCCATTTCGTCTAATCCCATATCGTCTACAGTTTGTTGTCTCAATTCGTCTACACCCTTATTCCCATTTCGTCTACTGTTCATAAAATGAATATACATAGCTATATTTCTACGGAGATCGCCATTTCATCTTTCATTGCAACTTCACGATTACTTGGAGACGATGGCTCGCTTGAAAGGACGGACTGTGAATTCCTTCTGCAGTAACTTGACAAGTCTGTGTACACCGTTGTGCTTGTGAATTATGTACTATTACAAAGTGCTTTAGCCTTTGCAACACTAATATATTCTTATATATTATCTTGTATTAAGCATGAAATATGAAATGATTATTAAAATTTGTTATGAACTTTGTGTTTCTTTTGTTTTACAGCCTTCGGACTTTGTACATAATGTAGACTAAGACTGACTGCTGCAGTTTATGCTGAACTGACAGGTAGTCTGAGGTAGTCTGAGTCTATACTGTTTGCAGTGTTTGAATGACATGAGTCCCTTAAAGTTAATTGCGACATTCCAATTTAATCAGATAAATATTCAAAGGTCATGTGCCTTCGAACTTTGCAAACAGAGAATATTCAGGTTGCCTGCTTCATTTAAGAAAAGACAGTTCTAAAACAATTAATTGCTGATAATTGTTCAATCAGTTAGTAAGATTTGGTCTAATTTTTTTCTTCAAAAATAGAACGATAAAATAACACAATTCCCATTGAAAAGATGCTCTGGTATGGGTCCACAATGTATTTATAACCCACATATTTTAAACAAAAGTGTCTGTCTTATTGCATTAGCGTGTTAGCAACCTATTTAGGGACTGTCTGTCTCATTAATCTAAGTGTAGACGAAATGGCAGCATGGTGTAGACGGGTTGTAGACGCAATGGGACAAAGTGCAAAAAGTATAGACGAAATGGGATTAGACGAATTAGGATTAGACGAAATGGGCATAAACCGAGCATAGGTGATAAAGTAATTAACTCTTTCGTCGCCGTATTTCTAAATCGGACTCTTCCATCTTAACATTTTAATTTTATATATCTATTTACATTGTATGAACATTTTAAGGAAGAATGTGAAGTATTAAGATCGAATGCAGATGAAAATCAGTCTGTATAGATATACGGGCTGATCTTGGCCTACATTTTTCGCGTGTGACATACAAATCATCTACGCGCGACGACGGGGTTAAAGGGGACAGCTTTGAGGGTTAAATGTTTATGTTATCATCTTCTGTAAATTCATAATTTCTTAGTTATGTTAATCTGTTTGTATTTGCTATAAAACAAGTATGTTTAAATCCACTAAAATATATGAATATGAATAAAAAATACGAACCGTTAGCCACAAAGTGCCACAATCTTAACTACAACATCTCCTGTGCGAATATCACAAACGTGTAATAAATACGCACTAGCTGTAGCGATTTATTGGGTTATCGCTTCGTAGCACCTCATGCGGACGCCTAAAGTATAAAAATAGAACCTAGACGTTGGGGACGTTTTAGTAGCTCATGTATATTAATTAACCACGTGCTCTTTACTACGCCTACTTCTTCAGATAGGCGTGTCCTATGAAAATAATGATGGAGAACCAATATATAAATGGATACCTACGAACGATTTGTTTTGAACCACTTAATGAGATAGAGGGGAAAACAATATAGAATACATCAGGTCTAAGTTTTGTTCTGGAATCAGTAATTATTATATCGTATAACATTGTAACGGGTTTTTTCCTTTACTTTTCCCCTTATTCTATCGCTTTTATTTTTATATAAAAAGTTTGTTTTATATGTGCCGTTTTTCACCGAAGTATTAATTTAAACTTATGTGGTGTATTACAATTCAACGTTACCAAAGACTTAATAAATACACTTTATCTGTAAATAACTTGTTTATTTCCTATTGAAGCCTTTGGCGAACATGTTGATGTGTCTGTATGTCTCTGTCTGTCTGTCTGTCTGTCTGTCTGTCTGTCTGTCTGTCTGTCTGTCTGTCTGTCTGTCTGTCTGTCTGTCTGTCTTTCTTTTTTATTTGTTTCTCAGTCTGTCTGCCTCTTTCTGTCTTTCCTTTTAGCTCACCTAAGCACGAAGTGTGTGGTGAGCTTTTGTGATCACCCGCCGTCCGTCGGAGCTTGTTTTCGTTAGAGGTGCATTGTAAAAACTTTAAAAATCTTCTTTTCCAAAAGTACCTGCCTGATTTAAAAATAATTTGGCACAAATGTTCCTTGGGTGACCTTCTACTAAGATTATTGAAATGATTCCGATTGTTATATATCAGAAAAACGTATAGGTTATATATCAGAAAAACGTCCGTATAGGTTATATATCAGAAAAACGTCCGTGTAGGTTATATATCAGAAAAACGTTCGTATAGGTTATTCATCAAAAAAACGTCCGTATAGGTTATATACACGAAAAATGTCCGTATAGGTTATATATCAGAAAAACGTCCGTATAGGTTATATATCAGAAAAACGTTCGTATAGGTTACATACAGGAAAAACGTCCGTAAAGGTTAAATACATGAAAAACGTCCGTACAGGTTATATACACGAAAAACGTCCGTATAGGTTATATATCAGAAAAACGTCCGTATAGGTTATTCACATGAAAAACATCCGTATAGGTTATATACATGAAAAACGTCCGTATAGGTTATATACACGAAAAACGTACGTATAGCTTATATATCAGAAAAACGTCCGTATAGGTTATATACATGCAAAACGTCCGTATAGGTTATATACACGAAAAACGTCCGTATAGGTTATATACACGAAAAACGTCCGTATAGGTTATATACACGAAAAACGTCCGTATAGGTTATATACACGAAAAACGTCCGTATAGGTTATATATCAGAAAAACGTCCGTATAGGTTATATACACGAAAAACGTCCGTATAGGTTATATATCAGAAAAACGTCCGTATAGGTTATATATCAGAAAAACGTCCGTATAGGTTATTCATCAGAAAACGTCCGTATAGGTTATATACATGAAAAACGTCCGTATAAGTTATATATCAGAAAAACGTCCGTATAGGTTATATACACGAAAAACATCAGAAAAACGTCCGTATAGGTTATATATCAGAAAATCGTCCGTATAGGTTACATATCAGAAAAACGTCCAGATAGGTTATATATCACGAAAATGTCCGTATAGGTTATATATCAGAAAAAAGAACGTATAGGTTATATATCAGAAAAACGTCCGTATAGGTTATATATCAGAAAAACGTCCGTATAGGTTATACACTTGCAAAACGTCCGTAAAGGTTATACACTTGCAAAACGTCCGTATAAGTTATATACATGCAAAACGTCCGTCTAGGTTATATACATGAAAAACGTTCGTATAGGTTATATATCAGAAAAACGTCCGTATAGGTTATATATCAGAAAAACGTCGGTATAGGTATAGAGGCACCACCATCTGCCCCAACATCAACATACAACAACTTATACCCAGCATCTGCAACTGCCATGAGTACAATGCTGTTGAAGCCCTTCTAATTATAATAGAAGGAGCCTCCTTTTGGTGGCTTCTTCATAGCAACGTACTTGCCGTCCAGTGCCCCCAGACAGTTGTGGTAGTTCCATCTGGAGCTGAACTTCTCAGCAACCTCCTTCCACTCTTCTTCAGTTTTGGGGCAGCTGAGAACTTCGTCCTTGTAGACCGCAATGATGGCTTCGCACACCTCTAGTAAGAACTTGCAGATTGTTCTTCCTTCAACTCTAAAGCTGTACTGTAGACTTGCATAGGAATTTCCAGTGGCTAAGAAGCGGAGGGTGGCAGCCAACTTGAGTCCAATTTCAAGCGGTCGTCTAAATGGTGTAGTCATTCAATTAATATACTGGCCTTTGTCTTTTGCTTTTAATTTGTAAAACTCACACATGTATATAGAGTGTAAACGGGATGTTTTAAAAGTCATTACCTTAAATCAATGTAATTAGAAAGGACAAAGAGAAATCAAGATATGTGGTCACGCTGGCAGGTCTAAATATTCTCCTTGACGAAAATTAAAAGCATCCCTACAGGAAGCCGCCTCCTGGCGGCTCCCAATAAATAGGAAAGACCATCACCCGATTTTTTTTCTTCTGAGCTTTGATGAATAGAGTCGTCAGAGCAGTAAACCAAACAATTAAAAGAGCGTAGCCTAGTGAACTCCGTAAACCAACTCATAAAAAAGGCTTAGCCTAGTTAGTTGGGGAACAGTTATTAAAAACAATTTAAATGTGTCTAAAGTTTTGTACAACGGTAAAAGATGTACATATTTTGTATCTTGTTGTTTCTTAAATCAGTTAATACAATTTATTCAATCATAAAGGCTGTATTTTTCAAACATATTACAGAGTTTTTCTTTACAATCATATTTGTTGGTTGCTCCCTTTTCGATTACGTCACCCCATGGTACAAAATTAAAACCTATCCCATACTGACGCCGCGCCGGGGGGGTATTTCTTATATGCTTATTAGTTATAATGTTTGATGTTGTAATTTTTAAGGTTAAACAATCTACAGTACATACATATAAATTATAAATACACATATATTGATTTTAAAAATATGTTTTTACTCAAATGTTATATACCTCATTTATTCTCAATACTCAATGTGAAACATTATAGGAAAATGTGAAATTAATTGCTTAACCCCCTTTTCCAAATGCAGATGCATTTTAAGACGTTTCCAGCGGATGCAGTGTGTCAAACATTGTATGCAAAATTAGTTATAATATTGGGTGTTGTCACTCTGAAGGTTAAACAAGCTACAGTACATACATGTATATTGATTAAATTATGTTTTACTAAAATGTTATACCTCATTTATTCTTAATACTCAACGCGAATCATTGTAGGAAAATGTGAAATTAATTGCTTAACCCCCTTTCCCAAATGCAGACACATTTTAATAAGTTTCCAGCAGGTGCAGTGTGTCAAACATTGTGAGAAAAAGAGAAATTGCTCAATGGAATCATTTTCTGTTTTCCAACAATGTTTTCTTCTCTTTTCTATTATCTAACTTTCATTCATAGAGGCTCCCCATGTTTAAACCATTTCCCACCTGCAGACGCATTTTGACGCAATAGCAGCAGACGACTTTTGAAAACATTGTGGCCAAAGGTGAGTTGCTCATGATGGCCACACTAATTTCAACTTTATTTAACAATTAAGCTATATTTGATGGAGATAAGCTATATTTTCAGGTTTTTGTCACTAGGTTTTCAAAGTCGTCTCCTGCAGATTTGCTAAATGTGGGAAAGGGTTACATGGCTACTTTTCCTGCGATTGTTTCAATATACATATGCAGTTGAGTCATGAACAGTTTTCTGTATCATGAAAAAGTGAAGTAACTTTTCCTTTCCACATTGTTTTCCTCTGGTTCACAAGCTTGCATTGGGACACGGTCATATTCTATCTTCACTTAAACTTGGTTCTGTACAAGTTTCAAAAGTGAAATATCTGGTCTAACAACAAAATTGAGATTAATGTCTCGACACAGATGTGGTTTCACTAAACATGTAAAGTACTTATGACGATAAACGTGATTATTATACTGATAAGTCTCTGTTACTTTACACATCCCCGAGATTTGATAACTTCTTCAACTTTTGGTCAAATCTTAATATTGTTATAATTACACCATACAATCAGATACGGTGTCTGAAGCACAGCATGCCGTAATTAATTACTCACGATTACTAGGGTCATAGTTGATAAGCCAAGGGTAGTTGTGCTATGGACTGTGTTTTTAACCTGCAAAAAGATGTTTGACATTATTTTTCTGGGAAGGCAACACTTCGTACTTGTATGTTTAGTCATAATAAATGATTAGAGTAGATTCACTCAATTATAACAAAGTAAATCATTTGTCTTTAACCCTTTCCCACATACAACCAGGGACGTAGATAAGTGGGAAAAGCATCCCCCTTGTACACCAGTTATCTGATGAAAATATCATGCAGAGAAATTTAATTGACCAAAATTCCACATTACGTGGCAAATAAAACTTTGAAGTCATATGTGGCACATGTACAACACGTACACATTCTGAAATCTTAAACATTTAACTAAAGCAACAGATACATTCAAAAACTAAAATGTTAACATTGTGACAACTGGAGAAATTACTCAAAATAATAAAGTTCTCCTTTTGCCACAATGTTTTTAAAAAGTCGTCTGCTGCAAAGGCGTCATAAAGTGTCTGTATGTTAACATTGTGACAACTGGAGATATTACTCAAAATGATAAAGTTCTCCTTTTGCCACAGTGTTTTGAAAAGTCGTCTGCTGCAAAGGCGTCATTAAGTGTCTGTATGTGGAAAATGGTTAACAACAATTTACACGGTGAAAAAAGGTGAATTGCATATACATGTTTAACAATAATTGTATCCTTTCCATACACCATTTTCAACACATACAATTTCGATAAACTACTTACAAACGTTTTCCTTTTGGATCATATTAGACAGTTGCAACTATACTTAACAAGCATACACTAAGGTTGGTTTTCCAGAGCACAGTTCATACATTCATATTTTCTTCAAACCAGATGACTCTTAAAGGGTTAACACAGGTATTTAAATAATCATTTTATCTACAGACGCTGCAAATATGAGCATGGGTAAAATAGGAGGGTTTCTAATTGTCGAGTGTTGAGTAAGAAAGGTTGAGTGTCGAGTAAGAATAATTGAGTGTCGAGTAAGAATGGTCGAGTGTCGAGTAAGAAAGGTCGAGTGTCGAGTAAGAATGGTCGAGTGTCGAGTAAGAATGGTCGAGTGTCAAGTAAGAAAGGTCGAGTGTCGAGTAAGAATGGTCGAGTGTCGAGTAAGAACGGTCAAGTGTCGAGTAAGAATGGTCGAGTGTCGAGTAAGAACGGTCGAGTGTCGAAGTTTCATACATTTTACATTTTCTTGTACCTGTTGGCTGAAGCCTAGTCATCTTACTTTATGGGAGATAATGAATCCCATTGGGAGTTAAACTGGATGGCAGATCTAACATGTCATCAATGCCTCATTATCTTAGGACATTAAATACTCTCTTGGAGGGTTAAATTAGAACAGTTATTTCACGAGGTGACACAACCCCCCACACTCGACCATTCTTACTCGACCATTCTTACTTGACACTCAACCATTCTTACTCGACACTCGACCTTTCTTACTCGACACTCGACCTTTCTTACTTGACACTCAACCATTCTTACTCGACACTCGACCATTCTTACTCGACACTCGACCTTTCTTACTAGACACTCGACCTTTCTTACTCGACACTCGACCATTCTTACTCGACACTCGACCTTCATTACTCGACACTCGACCCTCGACCAAAAGTGACACACGTAAAATAGATAGTTATCACATATCCCAGTTGACACAATTCAATCGAAAAATATAAACGTGTAAACAAAAAATCCTTCATTATCTTAACCCTTTCCCGCATACAATTAATTTGCAGCAGACGACTTTGCAAAACTAGCTACACAAAACTGTGTAAATCTCTTTACACGAAAGTCTAATTATTCAAAAAAGTTGAAAACATTGTGACAAAATGGGACAATTTCTCATCATGAGCGCTTTCTCCTTTTGTCACAATGTTTTCAAAAGTCGCTGCTGCAAATGCGTCAAAATGCGGAAAGAGTTTTTATGTTTTTAAAAATCAAAGTTAATAAAAAAATCCCGAAAATAAGTGTATACACTTTTCCTAAAAAGTATATTATGCAATATTAAAGATGGTCAAACTGTAACAGAGCATGTTGTGATGGTGTCAGGAGTTGGACCGTGATAATTAATGAGGGACTGTAGCCCAGAAAGGAATGTGAGTTATTGACTAATGGACACAGCTTATTACCAGGGTATAGATAGGCCATGGCTAGATTTAAGCCGAATCTAGAGTGTTTATATAATCTATCAAATTTAAAACTTCTGGAACCAAGAATGAATTACAAATGAAAATATGATTTTTTCATAAAAAAGAAAACATTTAAGTGTTGTGTGAAAATGAAAAAAAAAAAAACTAAATATATTTAAATATATAAACTATATTCCATAATTAAACTCATTTTAGAGAGTTTCCATAATATGTTTGCAAAACATTCTTTACAATACGTCTGCGGTTGATTTGTTGTATGATGGGAAGTTCTTCAAGACGCTTGTCTATAACACTATCGCTTATGGACCTAAGTCTTTAAACAGTTTTTCGGGACACTTGTAGTTAAAACACTGCTTGCGGACCCCTAGTTTCATACCACCTCTTAAGGACACTTGTCTTACACATCTCTCGCGGACCCATTGCCTTGAAAATACCCCCCAGAAATTCATCACTTGCACACCCATAATCAATGAAAAACCGCGAGTACGTATTGTAACAACACATATGAAATACAAGAAACGTTATAGTTAAGTAAAAAGACTGCGTCTGCTGCGTGCGCAATGTTTACTTGACAAACATATGTTATAAATGTTTTAAATTTATACTAGTTGTCTTACTTCAAATTCAAAGAAGGAAAAGGACAAGTAAGCAGATATGTCTTGGAAAAATCCCATTGATCAATGTGCCGGTTAAGAAAGCAACCTGACATAAGACTGACCGAGTCTAATTAGCTAAGTTCAGAAAGGTGAGAAATTTCACAGACATTAAATGTATATTTTATAGTTACATTATAGCCAATTAATCTTATCTGGAAATTCAAAGCCAGCTTTGACACGCAGTTATGCCAAAGGTCATCATGTAATACAAGAGTTGTGACAAATTCATCCTCCAAGTAATAATGTTGTTAATTTCTTCTTTTTTAAATTAAAGCTCTGAAAGAGTGTAGAAGTTTTGGGGAAGTAAAAATACCGTTGCATACTACCAAATCATGTAAAGATTAAAGGCAGAAATATATACAGTTCAAACATGTATTTAAGAAAGAGTTATTCTTTTTATCTAGACAGATCTTCAATTGAACTCGTGAATGGTAGACACTATTGATATAAGCAAATACATGATTATACTTTTTGAAAATACAGGACATATTCCTATGAGTAATTCACAAGTCGGCAGAATTATTTTGCAATATTAACTACGGTAGTATACAGGGAAGAGTTTAGGTTATTTCCAAACGCACTGAAAGTGCCGACAGCAAGGCTCACTGCAAATCACGAATGTCACTTGAAAATTCATTTACCGATTATTTTCTCATGGCACTTATAAACAGTGAGGCGCTCTATGAATGCCTTCAGTGATAAGTAAAATTCATGGGTAAGTATCTAGATTTTTTTTTAGTGGGAAAGTAGCCTAAACTCCAACCCTCTTGGCAGAACCTTGCATGGAAAAAGTGACAACCCTTTAACTTGTGGATGTTTAACCCTCTACCACATACAGACACTTTCTTACACCTCTGCAGCAGACGAAATGTGTACACATTGTGGCAAAAGAAGAAATTGCTCATTATGAGCAATTTCTTTTTTTCCACAATTTGTTGAAGCCTTTTCAATAGTTATACTCTCATAATTATAAACAGATTTTTCATATGTTTGACTAGAAGTGTTCAAAGTCGTCTGCTGCAGAGTTGGTGTATGTGCGAAAGGGTTGATCATGTAATTAGTTATTATTATACATGTAGATAACACAATGGCATCCCTTTTGCCTTTGGATATTTAACATGTTATCAGGTAATGGTTGATCCATAACGGTTGACTACATGTACCTGCTAGCATATACACAATTTATCATTAATTAATCAAACATTCTCACGGATTATACAAGCAAAACTAGTCAGCGAAGTCGGTTTTCTGATCTCAGAGGTACTGTTAAATAAACAGCATTAAATGACCATTACAAATAAATTATGACCCATTCCACGGACACTCTCCCATACCAGATGTTAAACTAATAGGCCATGCAGAAAGATTTAAACCCTTGCCTATTCAATCCATATCAATTATCTGAATCAATATTTTATTGATAATAATATATTTGATTATTTGTGAATTCTGTGATGCAGAGTCTGACCTCTTGTTCCAAAGGCCTGATGTTCAAATCAAGTGAGGAGTTAGTTTGTGTTGGTAATTATCCATTAACAATACGATTGCGAAAACTTACAATAGACTCTAGTCATGAAAAGGGAAAAGTTATATAGTATTCTACATTTTCAGAATACAGAAGCATACATGCATACAAAGTATTGTGACAGGGTTTTCAAAATGTTTAGTTCTAACAGATGAAATTAGAATAACAACAGATTAGGCGAGGGGTCAAGGGGGCCGCCAAGTTCATTTTGTTTATCTCTCGTTATTGTATTACATGCCTTCTAATATAAAGACCTCACAGGAACGGTATCCTTTTCATTCAAGAGATATATATACTACCAAGAAATCTCTTAAAAGACCGCCTTAAATTGAATCTTCTCAGTTATTTATGTTTTCATTAACAATTTCCCGTATACAACAAATCTGCAGCAGACGACTTTGAAAACCATGATGCAAAAACATGGAAAATCTGTATAATTGAAGGTATATATGATTACTGAAAAAAGTAGAAAACATAGTGGCAAAGGGTGAAATTTCTAGTTTTCAAAAGTCGTCTGCTGCAGATGCGTCGGAATGCGTTTACAAGTGGGAAAGGGTTAAGTACTGGAAAAAATCCCCAAACAATATAAATTTTTCCGTGCAATTTTAAGTCAGATTCTCTTCACTTAGCACATGGAACTTCTTTGAAAATTGCACCCATATTACCTGGTAATGATGACAACAAATGATTTTAAATCTTTTTACAATGTGCAAAGTTTTCATAGCAAAAGTATCATGCATGCCGTGTCTCTTTATAGTTTCCAAAATAAAAGAGACACGGAGAGGGTGGATAGATACACAAACATGTCAAATCATATACATGTATGCATTTGATTTAGTAATATTACTGATTCGCATAAAGCAAGTCATTTTCCTCCATGCAGTAGTCCAGAATAGTAGGTAGGACAAATAGAGTTAAACAGTGTATCAAATATTAACCCTTTCCAACATAAAGACGATTTCTGATGCCCCTGCAGCAGATGACTTTTGAAAACATTGTGGCAAAAGAACAAATTGCGCAAATTAAGCATTTTTTTTTTCCATTTGCCAAAACATAGTGCAAAGACAATGAATTATGGAGACTTCTATATAAGCACTACAACAAATCAGCAGCAGACGACTTTGAAATTATCTTGTAAAAAATATGGATTTTGTTTTTAAAATGAAACTTATTATTGAATAGAGTTGAAAACATAGTGGTAAAGGGTGAACATTCTCATCATGAAATTGCTCATTTTCAGCGATTGCTCGATTTCCTACAATATTTTATAAATTCGTGTTTAAATAGCTATCACAGAAAGGATTTAAACAAACGCATTTTGACGCATATGCAGCAGACTACATTTGAAAACACCGGGACCAATGAGAAATTGCCTATCGTGAGCAATTTCTCCTCTTGCCACAATGATTTCAACTCTTTTAAAAAAAAATTGTTGTATGTAGAAAATGACCATATCCCATCTAAAGGTGTTTATAACCTATGCGGACGTTTTTCATGTATATAACCTAAACGGACATATTCGTTTATATAACCTATGCGGACGTTTTTCATGTGAATAACCTATACGGACCTTTTTCTGATATATAACCTATACGGACGTTTTTCGTGTGTATAACCTGTACGGACGTTTTTCGTGTATATAAGCTATACGGACGTTTTTCGTGTATATAACATATACGGACGTTTTTCTGATATATAACCTATACGGACGTTTTTCTGATATATAACCTATTCGGACGTTTTTCTGATATATAACCTATACGGACGTTCTTCTGATATATAACCTATACGGACGTTCTTCTGATATATAACCTATTCGGACGTTTTTCTGATATATAACCTATACGGACGTTTTTCATGTATATAACCTATACGGACGTTTTTCTGATATATAAACTATACGGACGTTTTTCGTGTATATAACCTATACGGACGTTTTTCTGACATATAACCTATACGGACGTTTTTCTGATATATAATCTATACGGACGTTGTTCATGTGAATAACCTATACGGACGTTTTTCTGATATATAACCTATACGGACGTTTTTCGTGTATATAACCTATACGGACGGTTTGTATGTATATAACCTATACGGACGTTTTTCGTGTATATAACCTATACGGACGTTTTTCGTGTATATAACCTATACGGATGTTTTTCTGATATATAACCTATACGGACGTTGTTCATGTGAATAACCTATACGGACCTTTTTCTGATATATAACCTATACGGACGTTTTTCGTGTATATAACATATACGGACGTTTTTCTGATATATAACCTATACGGACGTTTTTCTGACATATAACCTATACGTACGTTTTTCTGATATATAACCTATACGGACGTTTTTTTGATATATAACCTATACGGACGTTTTTCTGACATATAACCTATACGGACGTTTTTCTGATATATTCATATTAACCTATACGGACGTTGTTCATGTGAATAACCTATACGGACGTTTTTCTGATATATAACCTATACGGACGTTTTTCTGATATATAACCTATACGGACGATTTGCATGTATATAACCTATACGGACGTTTTTCTAATATATAACCTATACGGACGTTTTTCTGATATATAACCTATACGGACGTTTTTCGTGTATATAACCTATACGGACGTTTTGCATGTATATAACCTATACGGACGTTTTTCTGATATATAACCTATACGGACGTTTTTCGTGTATATAACCTATACGAACGTTTTTCTGATATATAACCTATACGGACGTTGTTCATGTGAATAACCTATACGGAGGTTTTTCGTGTATATAACCTATACGGACCTTTTTCTGGTATATAACCTATACGGACGTTTTGCATGTATATAACCTATACGGACGTTTTTCTGATATATAACCTATACGGACGTTTTTCTGATATATAACCTATACGGACGTTTTTCGTGTATATAACCTATACGGACGTTTTTTTGATATATAACCTATACGGACGTTTTTCTGATATATAACCTATACGGACGTTTTTCGTGTATATAACCTATACGGACGTTTTTCTGATATATAACCTATACGGACGTTGTTCATGTGAATAACCTATACGGAGGTTTTTCGTGTATATAACCTATACGGACGTTTTCTGATATATAACCTATACGGACGTTTTTCGTGTATATAACATATACGGACGTTTTTCTGATATATAACCTTTACGGACGTTTTTCTGACATATAACCTATACGTACGTTTTTCTGATATATAACCTATACGGACGTTGTTCATGTGAATAACCTATACGGACGTTTTTCTGATATATAACCTATTCGGACGTTTTTCTGATATATAACCTATACGGACGTTTTTCGTGTATATAACATATACGGACGTTTTTCTGATATATAACCTTTACGGACGTTTTTCTGACATATAACCTATACGTACGTTTTTCTGATATATAACCTATACGGACGTTGTTCATGTGAATAACCTATACGGACGTTTTTCTGATATATAACCTACTCGGACGTTTTTCTGATATATAACCTATACGGACGTTCTTCTGATATATAACATATACGGACGTTCTCCTGATATATAACCTATTCGGACGTTTTTTGATATATAACCTATACGGACGTTTTTCATGTATATAACCTATACGTACGTTTTTCTGATATATAACCTATACGGACGTTGTTCATGTGAATAACCTATACGGACGTTTTTCTGATATATAACCTATTCGGACGTTTTTCTGATATATAACCTATACGGACGTTCTTCTGATATATAACATATACGGACGTTCTCCTGATATATAACCTATTCGGACGTTTTTTGATATATAACCTATACGGACGTTTTTCATGTATATAACCTATACGGACGTTTTTCTGATATATAACGTATACGGACGTTTTTCGTGTATATAACCTATACGGACGTTTTTCTAATATATAACCTATACGGACGTTTTTCTGACATATAACCTATACGGACGTTTTTCTGATATATAACCTATACGGACTTTATTCTGATGAATAACCAATACAGATGTTTTTCTGATATATAACCTATACGGACGTTTTTCGTGTATATAACCTACACGGACATTTTTCGTTTATATAACCTATGCGGACGTTTTTCATTTGAATAACCAATACAGATGTTTTTCGTGTATATAACCTATACAGATGTTTTTCGTGTATATAACCTATACGGACGTTTTTCGTGTATATAACCTATACGGACGTTTTGCATGTATATAACCTTTACGGACGTTTTTCTGATATATAACCTATGCGGACGTTTTTCGTGTATATGACATATACGGATGTTTTTCTGATAAATAACCTATACGGACGTTTTTCGTCCATATAACCTTTACGGACGCTTTTCTGATGAATAACTTATACGAACGTTTTTTATGTATATAACCTATACGGACGTTTTTCTGATGAATAACTTATACGAACGTTTTTCTGATAATAACCCATGCGGACGCTTTTCTGATGAATAACCTATACGGACGTTTTCATGTATATAACCTATACGGACGTTTTTTGTGTATATAACTTATACGGACGTTTTTCTGATGAATAACATATACGGACGTTTTTCGTGTATAAAACCTATGCGGACGTTTTTCTGATAAATAACCTATATCTTTCACACTTATAGACGCATCCCCACCAGACGTCCTTTTACACAGTGTTTTTAAGTATTTCAAGGAATAAAACATACATCTTTTATGAATTTTCTTTAGTTTTGCATAACTATTTTCAAAGTTATCTGCTGCAGATTTGTTGTATGTTGAAACCGATTATTTAATGATTATTTGTAACAACAAAATAGAGCTATGTCATAGTTATGTTTCTTTTTTCATGGCCGGTCTATTCTACTCTGTTTAAAGTTTACTTTAAATTGCCGCGACCCCACTGTGTTTATAAATCCCCATCTCCCGTTACCAAATATCATCACCCGAACCTGTCAGTAAAATTACTTTACATTGGTGATTGTCCAATCATAGAACAGTAATGTTATTAAAATACTCCGTTTAACCAATCTGCCACTGTGGGCGGCACTGTGGACGGGCACTGTTATTCATACCTCCTTATATGAAAAGCGTCCGCATAGCGTAGTTTTCTCACCGTCCGCATGCAGTGCTACAAAGATTTAACGGATTTATTTGGCGAGTTCGGATGGGCTTCTCTAGGATAGAGAACTGTACGTCAGGTCATGTCTAGATATAAATTCAGAAAACATGCGCACTAATGCGCTTTCCATCTGAACGGTGTTTCCTCGTCTTAGTAGTAAACCATTCGGAACTACTCGGGTAATTAGTCTATTTTTAATAGGTTTTCGGAAATCACATGGGAGGGGGGGTTATTATTAGATTTTTTTTTTTTTAAATGTCTTGAACATATTACAATTGCGTTTGTTTAAAAACACTAAGTTATGACACATCTAAAAAGAAATAAATATTCCGATGTTTTAAGTATGTGCAGTTTCTTTATTTTGACTGGCATTTACGTTTTTGTGTTTTATTTACGAAGACAAAACAGTCCCTATTAGCTAGACTGCGATACTTTATTTTCATAAACTATGTAAAAAAGGCGATAACTACAAACCTTTACGTCGCACAGTCTATAATTTGTTTACATACGCGCACCTGCTTGCGATATCGATATGAAAAATCACGTCGAATTCTCCTTTTAATAGATAAGTATCAACATAAACTGGTAACAGAAACAAAAATAAGAAATAATTTGTGAAAATATGTCTCAAATATAAGCCTGTTTATCGGTCGTGAACGTCGAAACGCCTTTTTCTCAGTTCGTGACCTAGTTTCATATTGCCAAAATGTAAACAAAGCGAAGTAACCGGAAGTAAAATGTAAACTTAGAAAAGTGACTTGGTTATGCAGACAAAAAATGTCGCACGACAAATTGATTTTTCTTAAACGTCACGAAACGAGTGCATGGGTCGAATGTAGGAGAAAGAAAGATAATATAGAAATGCTTTTCTCTCTCGAATGCAGTGGAATAAAACATGCACTAAAGATTTGCCTGATTTTTTATTCACTTTCTTCGATGTCTGACACTACGACTCGATGAAGCCTGACACGAGGGTAAACATTTCGAAAGAATGCTCAAACACCTTATTACAGATAGATAGCTAATATTACACACTTAAATGATTAAATATATGTGATATTAAATGTTGAAACAAATTAAGAGAAGAACAAACTCTGATAAACAATAGATTTATAAATAAAGAAAATCTGCTCTTTCGCACCCAATTAATTTCATACTTGCCACATATATTGTATGCATCAACGATTTAGATAAACAATTTAGCTGATATATTGTTACAAGTGTGGTCTACTTGTGAAATAATTATTATTAAAAAGGAGGAAGTTCATGTCTTCAGCAATTTAACCGTTTTCTCAATGTTTAAGCGATTAAAGGTTTTCATTGTTGCTTCAGACATGGAAAGGGTTTAATAGCTTTTTATTGCATGTAGATTTAAATCCCAAAATGTATTAAATTTGTTTTTGTTTTTTTTGACAAATACAAAACATCCAAAATCCTGACCAAAAGAAATCCTGAAATTTGTAGATCTATGTGGAATTTCAAAAATCCTGGAATTAGTCCTTATGAAAACATTATGTGTATGTTTAGACTAATGAAAGTCAAGAATACATGTGTGTTAAAAAATAAATCAATGCAGTCTTTTCCGGCGACATTGATGCCTTGCATCAACTTTCTCTTGTACAATACCGTAATCCTTCATCATCCATTGTGAAGCATTCATCACCGAGTTATTCCGAATGAGTAGTAAACATCGTTGGTCACCATTTTGAAATGCAAGTAACCCCAGGCTTGAGGTGGGTTATTAGGATTCGGGTCAAAAGGTCAAACTGACGTCACTAAGGTTAAAAGTATCACCGTTCAAATGGATTATGAGTGCACTCGGGCTGTTCTCGGATCCCATATGAACTCGCCCATTGAAGGACTGAAAGGTGAAAAGGTTATCTGTTCGATCTATCCACGTGTAATATGTACACTAATTACGTGAAAGGGACCGTGTCTAGAGTTCGGGGAAAGGTGATCGAGCTATCCGTAGTAGAACAACTTGAATTATATAGGGTGTTGGTCGGGGGATCGAGGAACGTGTTCGAGCTTTCCCATGTTCGAGCCACAGAGGTTTGAATGTATATGCAAATATTACATGCTATGACATATATATAACGTAAGAATGTGAATTACTTGTACACTGACTGTTACTTTAAGATATACATCTCTCTTACATATATTATGTTTATAATATTTTGAATAAATGTTTAAAAAAACGAAAAAAACAAAAAACAACATACATACCTATCAAAATGTATCATCAATATGTTCGTATTAATTCATCTTAACATATGTTACCTCAATCTATAAATTTAAAACAAATCAAGATTAATAAACAACCCAGTTACGCTAGTAATGGTCAAACGAGGGGTGTTCAAAAAGTTCGGAAAAGTGCTCCCTTTTCTTTATCTGTCGTAGCACTTCCGTACAAATGCGCTATTATGTAGATCACGATATTCCCTGTTCGATAGGTTATTTACAGATCTGTTTTCTTCGTTGAGAATGAGAACGTTTTTCTATAGCAACGTCATCAACCTTATCCCGGCCCAATCTTCAGTATTTCTTTTTGTACATGTTTTCGAAACAATACGCCCATTATCTATTATTTTAAAGGTAAGATTACTAAACGACAGGTAATTATTCCCGCCATCTTCTGACATGATGTTGATGAATTAATTTTGATTTCTGTCGTCAGAAACTTAAACATCCGGTATTTTTTTCTGATAGCAGGTGAAGAATAGAAACCTCCTTTTTAGGTTGACAAATAGAAAAGCCATGAACATATTTGAAAAAGAAAATACACATCATGTAACAAGGAACTTTCTGTAATATATTGGAAACGACATTTACAAATTAAGAAGCATAAGGTTAAGGAATATGAATACTTAAAGAAAACTGGTAAACCATTTTCATATCGGTTTGGATAACTTTAAGATTTGATATTAAATATAAAACACATTTCCAAGAGATTTACAAATATAGAAAAAGCAGCTTCAACTTGTAGTGTTGAGTCTCAAGATCATATATAAATGAGGATTCTTATTATCATTTTTAATTTATGAGTAAACAAGTAAGAAAGTGCCCTTTACATCATGATACAGTGAACCATGAATGTAAACATTTTAAAACAAGTTGACGATCTTAACAAAAACTGTGCAATGGATACTAACCGATTCATTTATTTCAACATTGTTTGATGAAGATACAGTTGTACTTTCACCTTTAACACAATTCAGAGACAGCGGATACTTTTGAGAACCCACACGAACCCATTTATTCACGGTGTGTAGGGGATGTCATTTCAACTCCCACAGAAGCAGCCTATTTTGCTTCATTTAAACATGATAATTAATGGAAGAAGAAAATACAAAAATCGTTGATAGCCTTTCGTGTTCTTAGGACATGATCGTTACACCAGAGGAAAGTTTTAACCCTTTCCCTCATATAGACGCTTTATGACGCCTCTGCAGCAGACAGCTTTTTGAAAACATAGTGACAAAAGAAGAAATTGCACAAAACGTGCAATTTCTCCTTTTGCCACAATGTTTTCTACTTTTTGTCATAGGTTATCCATTCAATTATGGAGATTTTCTATGTTTTGACAAAATACGTTCAAAGTCGTCTGCTGCAGAATTGTCGTATGAGGGAAAGGGTTAATTTTGTTTGGTAATGTGGAGAAGAACATAATAATCATATTGGTTATCTACAGTGTTCTATCTGTAATCCCCATGATTATCAGCAGTGTAAAGTGTAAAAATACATGTAAATAAAAAATTAAACATTTACCTTTTACTCACAGAAGTGTTAACATGGATAAATACAACAGTTTAGTGGACAGAACTAAGGAGGACTTTAAATTACTATAATTATGATATGAGGTTAAACTCGTATCCAAGTTGGCCAAAATAAATTCAGTCCAGCTGAAAGTGGATTCTTATACACAGGACAAAGTGATCATGTTCAATGTTTTAGTTTTTAGGAAATGTACCTTTCTAAGAGCACTCAATCATGACCAGCGCCAGCGGGGATTGAACCAGGGAAGCTGGTTCAAAATCTTCATCGCTAACTATTGGGTCAGGACGGATTCCTACTAAGCCATATGACCCGCATCAGATAGTTTTAACTCATGCATAATGTGAAGACTCGGGTCAGACTGTGCATCTGCACAGTGCTAACAGCGTCTTCACTTATAATATATACTTTTCTGACAAAAAACAACAAACAATATTGCCCCACTAGTTGCACGCCTTTGTAACTATGTATTTTCACGGCAAAGTGTGGCACAAGGAGAAATTGCTGATAATCCTTGTGCCTTATTTTTTTAAACTATTATATTGAAAAATTAAACATTCAATTTTTAGAGATTTTCCCATCGCTTCCCTAGATTTTTTTGATGTCGTCTGATGTAAATGTGATATTGTATGTGTGAAAGGGTTAAGTGGTGACAATTGTCAGGTGCGGCTCAAATGTTGCTACTTCTGATGATAAAGCTTTGTTACCTTTTATTAAATCAGCTGACGTTTTACCCCCGGAGTCAGGTTGTTGACGGCATCGCCCACTAACAGTACTTTGATTCCTTCTTGTATACGTCAAGGAATCTTGACAAATGTGTTAATCTTCATTTTTCAAGTAATTTGTTTATGGATTTTGTAAGAAAAACATAAATAGAACCAAACTTAGAATAGGATTAAGTAGACATTTAAATTTTGAAATGAAACATCGTGTGTGTTCCTATTGTTTGCTCTGTAAAGCTTGTGTGATAGTTGAAAATGAATACCATGTCTTACTTCAGTGTGATATGTTTGAAAACATTATAGTTATGAGAAAAACCTCTAACTTTATCTCTGTTTTAATGATTGACACTTACAGATAATGCTATTTGAAACAAAAGTCATTGGCTTACATAACCGTTGATTGTAGCTTGAACAAAAGTCATTCATAATAGCTTTTTCCCCAAATACACACTTCTCTGTATTTTGTGCCGGTGGCCTTTATTTACAAAGAATTATTATGATTAGTACTACTTGTATAATTATTGACGTCAGTATGGGATAGGTTTTAATTTTGTACCATGGGGTGACGTAATCGAAAAGGGAGAAACCTATGTTATTATTGTTAAAAAAAAAACTCTATTGTTTGTTTGAAAAAAAACCTTTATGAATCAATAAATTGTATAAAATGATTTAAGACACAAAACGATACAAATTAGGCATGTCTTCTACCGTTATTACAAAATTTTAGACACATCTAATGGGTATGTAATAACTTTCCCCTAACTTCCTAGGCTACGCTTGTTTTATAGTTTGGTTTACGACATGATTCATCAAAGCTCAGAAAAAGGTTTCTGGCGATGTTTTTGCCTATTTACAATATTGAGATTTTTAAATAAATGGGTAATCTTTCAAAAATCAAGGATGATTCATTTTAATTACTACATATTACAGTATAATTCTAGAAACTGTAAAAACAACGTTAACCCAACTTTGCAATAGGCATGGCCGTAACGTGACCCATTCTATTTGTAAATGCAGCATGTCATCGCTTGGCGATTTTGGTCATTCTTATTGAATAGACGACAAGGTGTCATCGGTTCCCATAGAGTAATTAAGTTGTCACTGCTTCCTTCCGTTATGAATACTTCGCTGTTTTTACGATTTCATCCGATTTCTAAAATTCATTGGATTCGTACCCGGTTGTTCATGTTGAACGATTCGTACCAACTTGTTTTCGCTCTTTGCTCTTTGGGAACTGACTTGACCATTTTCTTTTGTTTTTTTTCAATTTTCTACTGGCATGTTCAAAACGATTAAAGTGACATTACTAACAAACAAAACAGACTTAATAATTCTTGCTATATGTTGACTATTCATGGGAACTTTCATAATGCTCAATATTGATCATAAATATCTTCTTTTTGTTTTTTTAATTACTTCGTATGTCCCGTTTTTGCAATCATACTTCTGCTAAACTGGAAGGAGAATATACCCCCCCCCCCCCCCCCCCCCCCCCCAACACTCTTCTTCCAATGTCACACTTAACTTATTACTAGAGGCAATAAACCTTAATCTATGTTAATATTTAAGCACGTATGTTTGTTTTTTATCTAATGGATCTAGTTAGAGGATTTAAAAAAGTTTATTGGTAAAAAAACCACTTGAGAAACTTCAGCTTGTATGACACATTATAGTTGCAGTGAATGTTAAGCAAACCGTAAACCAAATGGTTTCAGGACTAAACTTGTACTTTCACGACTAAACTTCACATGCTGAATATCACATATATCGTAGCATATAAAACGTTTAATCCCTACGTCAATATTGATCCTTTCTGCTCTTGGTAACCTTTTTATATAGGCTATGGTTGCCAGGTGAGCAATATAGGCACATCTTGGCCTTCTTGTTTAAAATAACGGGACATTTGGCAGCGAAAATGAAAATCGGCCAAACAGTTCTGGAGGAGATGAATTTCAAAGTTGTTCTTTCGGGGGTTGCCATAAAATTTGTGTATGGATCCAAAAACTTTGAAGAAATTTAGGAGAGGATATTGAGAGGAAGGTTCCTTTGAAGTTTCATCCCAATTGGCTAAGTGGTTACGGATGAGAATTAGTTTGAAGCAAAAAGTTGACGCACGGACGCACGACAGACAATTCGCCATGACATAAGCTCGGCTTCCAGCTAAATATTGCTTAACTAACATACCGGCACACTCCGTATGATAATCCATGCTTATTGATTAAGCATTATAATCGTATGTGTACGTCAATTTTCTAGGAAAACAGCACATTATCTGATACGACGTTATCATGACGTCACCATGCTGAATTTCAAACAGTTGCTGTTATTCTTAACGACGATATGCACTAAATTAGTACATCACCACAACTTGTGTAAAACAGAAAATGGCGACGTCAGACGAAGAACAGCTATACAATTATATGTACAATAAAAAATTACGCATATCAAAAAACTTTGCCAGATGAAATAGGCAGAACGATACAAGAATATTTCAAGAGCACATGCGTTTAAACTTTAAATGGCACCGTACATTTGGTGACGGTTGTAAGGAGAATTTCGGCGGCCGTTGTACAAGGAAGGCAGAACAGTGAGAAATATAGCGTTACACCAGGACTGCTAGGAGAACCCTTCTCGACATCGATGTGTTAGCTTTCTATCGATTTATTCATTAACCGCGTTTACCGGATCTGGCGCCGCTCGATTTTGCGAACTTACCGAAGTTGAAGGCATATTAATCAGGAACATAATTCAGAGACATAATTAAGATCAGCCATGCGATACAACGATTCAATCGCACATTATACAGTGACTGGTTCATGAACGTTTACCAGAAGTGGGCAAAATACAACCATGAAATGTATTGTACGTTAAGGTGAGAAAAATAGAATCGGATGATAATAAATATCAAATATTTTGTTTTCTCATTTCGTGACTATTTGCACAAGAATGTATGTGGAAACTAAACAAGACACAAGTATATGTAGTTTTCACACCCTCTTAGTTTCAGAACCTCCGACGGTCGGTTGTCGTGTGGCGTGATTGATAGCTATCGTCTAAGGGTTTTAACAGATGGATGGCGTCTGAAAATGGAACTTTTTATAAGTCAAATTAGCTTTCGGATAAGTCGATGACATACCCATGTATGACAAAGTGTGACTTTGCAAAGAAGTCATTGTCTACTCATGTAAAACATACTCTCATGCTTGTTTTCGTTGAGTACTACTATTTAGTGTTGCTACCATACACCTACAAATTGTATATTATGTGCGATATCTGATTTCGACATGATATTCTCATAGTTAATTTTATTCAGAGTATAATTATTATAATTTTAGTAACTTATTCCATGTGAATATCATGGTGACTTATTGGGGCAACGGGTCGGTCGTGGTAGCATTGTATAAACCGTGTTATCCATGTATGTAAATTCACACAAATCAAGTTAATAAATATTTTATCTTTTCTTACCACATATCATTACGACGATTCAACAAGACACATATTCTTTAGAAGGAAGTTTCAAATAGTGTACACTTACTGTCGTCACGAAGGATATTAGCCTATACACGCGACATATGTTTTCCTTTGTGGTTAAGCTCATCTATTATTTGTATTTAATGGATTTTCGAGTATCTCTTAGATAGTTTTGTACATAGTCCAAACTCTTCAACTTGCATTTTTTGAACCTACATAAAATAAATATAAAAATAGTCGGATTCAATTTCGAAGCAATTTAAGCGGACTATTACGGTCGAACAGATTGTAACGGGTGTTGACCGTACAGTCGCCAAATAACCAATGCGCACTTTAAGATAGTTCACCAATTCTTATTGAAATGCTCAAAATAAGCAAATGCCATGTGTGAATAATTTCGTATAACAGTTACTGTTTAAATTATACCGCTGGAAACACACATATGTATTGGTTTGATTGTGTAAATAGGTTCGCAGGTTAATGTTTGGGGTTTTCTTGTGACCCGAATTTCAGTACTACTCTGTACTTTGATAAATACATGCTTAAGAAATGAGTTCACCAGGTTAGGAATAAATGACGTTTTTTAAACCTACCTAATATTTCGATTGATAAGAAAACGGTATGTCTATTGAAATATAAATGCTTTTCAAAGAAAAATACATATATGTAAATATCTATCTGTATTCTGTCGGTTTATTATGCTAAATGTAGGGTATGAAAGGATGAGTTTATGATCTATTTACAAAAGAACGTAAACAAATATTAATAAGCATACTTTGGTCATAAACAAAAATGATTTTAAAGTAATTGACTAGTCGATGATAATGTTTATGTCTTGTGTTTTGCATGATCATAAAATGTTTGGAATTCGTATTACTATCGTCTATTATTACGAACAGAAAATAATAAAGTAAATACTTTCAGAAATATTTATAATAAATTGATAATGGACTTAACTCTTTCAGCGCCAAAGGCAATATTGAGCTTTTTGCAAACAATGCAGATTCATGTGAGTTAGCTCATAACAAGCTGTCTCACCTGAAATCAGCATTGTTTGCCTTGTAGTTATCCAAAATAATCCAAAACTCTTATAACATGTGAAATAGAATTTGAACATGAAAGAGTTTACTTTAAACAATTCGGCGCTGAAAGAGTTAATAAAAGGATCAAGATGACACTTAATTGATCATCTGCATGATGGTATAGAAGCAAATGTAAAACTGATAATATCGGGCGGGATATTTTTCATTTCAGCCCTTTTCTGATGCCACCTGACTACCTTTTGCAACCAGTCAACATGGCTGAAACAAATGCTTAACCCTTCCCCTAATACAGTCGGTATTTTACGCCTCTGCAGCAGACGAAGTAGGACAAGTTTGCCACTAAAGGGAAAATTGCTCAATTTATCCTTTTGCCATGTCTGATCAATAATAATAATGATCATTTATAGATAATTAATCTCCTTGCCAAGTTGTTTTCAAAGTCGTCTGCAGCGAATGTGTTGTATGTGGGTAAGGGTTAATCATCTTGATATCAGACACGCACATTCATACTGTAACTGAAATACATGTACCTTAAAGGAGAAGGACATTTGTCATAAGGCATTGAGTCTTCGAATATTTGGAAAAGGAATTTTCAAAGGAACATTCTTGTGAAGCTTGGTTGATATCGATAAAAGTGAATTAGGTAGAGATGTCGTTTGAAGCTTAAAGTTTATTTTACCCCTTTTCTGACTTTGTTTTTCAGCAAATCAATGCGGCTTTAATGATTTATTTAAACAATTCCGCTAAATTATCAAAACATTGAGACAAGAACTTTCAGAAGAAAGGAATTATAAAGTTTTGTAATATTGCCCCTTTTCTAATCCCGCCTGGTCGCAATGTTTTTCAACAAATCAATATGGTTTCAACAGTTTTTGTAACGGGTCACCTATGAGACACTTCTAAAACATATCTTGGAATTTAACAAGCGGATTAAGAGGAAAATATTTTTAAACGTTTAGGCATTTGAAAGAGGACCACCAAAGAAGTATTCCTGTGACGTTTGGTTGTAATTGGTTAGTTGGATGAGGAGAAGATGACATTTGAAGTTCTTTTGACCTATTTTCTGATGCCGCCAGATTGTCATGTCTTTCGGCCAATCAATGCGGCTTCTACCATCACTGCAATGGCTTTCAACATATCAATATGGCTTGAACATTTGAGTGGATTAGGAGTAAATGTCATTTGAAGCTTAAAGTTCATCTTATCTCATATCTGATGCTGAAAATTTGCCAAGTCTTTCAGACAATCAATATCGCTTTTACCAATTGTGAACAGCCTTGGTGGTGTAGTGGTAGAGCGTCCGTCTCGCGGGTTCGTCCCCGGTCGTGTCATACTAAAGACGTTAACAAGAGGGCCATGATGGCCCTATATCGCTCACCTGAATTATGCAATGTGATTTCTAATGCAAAACACTTAAAGACAATTATTCTGACAAAGATTCAAAATGTTACCGATTTTCCTTCATTTTGCCTAGAGACCTATTTGTTTTACCATGTTCGAACATGGCCAAGTTATCATTAAGGCAAACATTCTGACAAAATCTGAAGCAAAATATGCGGCTTCTTCAGTATTAACAAGATTTTCCTTCAATTTAATTTTAAACATATTTAATTCTCATATATCTTTGCATATTAGGTAACATCAAAAAATATACAATGGAGAAATGGATTGGACTGAAAGTGTATTGAAGGTCCTCTCCAATAAAGATTGATTTACAGGAAGCACGGTGAATATTTAACATGTGCAGAAAATATCAGCTTACTTTAGCTTTGTAATTTATAATACAAGAAACAGATACATAAAAGAGAGTGGAGAGAGAGAGATAGCAAGGAGGGAGAAAGAGGAAGAAAGTGATAGATGTAAAGAGAGCAGAAATAGACAAAGGAGGGTGGTGCGCGTATGGGAGGCTAGTTAATGTATATATGTCGATTATCCATACCAAATAAAATATAACATAAAAAGATACTTAAAAATGCTGTAAAAATACAGCATCCAGATTGTTAACAAGATTTCCCTTCAATTTGGCCTAGTGACCCGGCATGACCCATATTCGAACTTGGCCTCATTAAAATAAACATTCTGACAAAGTTTCAATATTTTCAAGTTAAAAATGCAGACTCCAGAGTGTTATCTTCAATTTCACCTAGTGACCGTAATGACCCATGTTCAAACTTGACCTAGATATCATTAAGACAAACATTCTGACAACATTTCAAACTGCTGAAGCAAATATTGCGGCCTCTAGAGTGTTAACAAAATGTTCCATCAATTTGACCTAGTGACCTACCTCTTGACCCAACATGACCCATATTCGAACTTGACCTACATATCATCAAGAAAAACATTCTGATAACGTTTCAGCATGCTCAAATTAAAAATGCAGCCACCAGTGTTTACAAGATTTCCCTTCAATTTGACCTAGTGACCTATGTGTTGACCTCATATGGCCAAGTTTCGAACTAGTCCAATATTTAATGGAGATGAATGTTCTGATAAATGTTAATGAAAATCAGATGCAAAATGTAGCCTGTAGAGTGTTAACAAGGCAATTGTTGACGACGCACGCCGGACGGACGCCGGACAAAATGTGACCACAATAGCTCACCTTGAGCACTTCATGCCAAGTTTCGAACTAGTCCAATATTTAAGGGAGATGAATGTTCTGATAAATGTTAATGAAAATCAGATGCAAAATGTAGCCTGTAGAGTGTTAACAAGGCAATTGTTGACGACGCACGCCGGACGGACGCCGGACAAAATGTGACCACAATAGCTCAACTTGAGCAATTCATGCAAATGTGAGCTACAAATGGTATCAATGGCTGCTCTCCTTGGCGCTTAGGGTTGCGGGGTAAGCACATAATGATCGACTAATGTCAGGTTAAATGGACCAGTATTACTTGTAAAGTATTCAGGAAACATGGGTATAGCTGAAACAAGAGACCATAGTGGTCATGGATTGCTCACCTGATCAGGTTAAGATAACCACATAGTCAATGACAATAACCTAGGTTGTTTGCGTGAACAGAACAGAACAGACCAGATTTGAATTACACGTAAACTTTACAGTTTGTTGTGTTACAATAAACATATTTCATAAGCATATCTACATTTATAATGTAATTCGGATGCATCGTGGACACTAGCCCCTCTGGACATTATCTACTTCGTAAAAAACTGCATAGGCTGATATTAGCCCCTTCACATGCGGAGATTGTTCCCTTTTTAAGCGAACATTAGCCCCTTCATAGGATTACTGAAAGCTGACATTATCCACTTCGTAGACGGACAATATCTCCCTCAACAGGCATTAGCCCCTTCGAACATCTATGTTATCTGCATTGGAGTAATCCTTTCCAACATACTAGACGACATTGACTACATGAAGGCATTTGTCTGGAAAGTTACTAACATGAGTACTGAAAACATTGTGACAAAAAAAGAAATTGTTTTGAGCTTTTTATTGAGTGCACAGAACATTATCGAATGGAAATGAAAAAACATGAGAGAGAACGACAATTAAATTTTAAAAATATACTTTTTCTCGTCTTTGGGTACGTTCCTATCTCTGGCTCACATTTGATTTGAATGTGTAAGCATGGCCTGCATAACACAGTTTCCTACTTTTTATAGTGCTTGCTATGTACTCAATAGTTGCAATTAAAGTACTAGATGGCGTGATGATGAGTATATCGAGTCTATTTAGCGAGCAGATTGCAGGGCATATGATACATGGCCATGTTATTATATGATTGTTCATATACAGTTTGCATTTTTTATTATTATCGGATAATCATACATGTAGGGAAACTGTTAAACACGCTTTAATATTACGGCCAATTAGATTCTGATCTTGACGATGCTTCCTTTATAATGTATAAAACAGACCAGAACAGAACATACATTTTATTCACCCAGATATTTACATACAACAAGGATTTTTAACAAATATAAATTACATAAGAACAGTTATGACAGAATAATATTGCTACTTTTCAAACAGTTCAATAACGTCGGTACAAGAAAGGGGCAATGGTTTGCTTTGTATTTTGTAGTTTTGGTAAGAGCTTCATCTTCATATGATTAAGGAAACGCACAATTCATATAGGTGACCAAGCTCGCTGATGATGGGGCTAATATCCGCCTATGAGGGGTTAATGTCCGCCATGCACATATTCACGAAGAGGCTAATGTCCGCATATGCAGTTTTTAACGCAGCAGATATATATATATATATATATTTAGATATCTGAATGGGTAGCCATTATCTACTTCGGATATTATCTACTGCGTTAAAAACTGCATATGCGGACATTAGCCTGAATGGCGGACATTAATCCCTCATTGGCGGATATTAGCCCCATCATCAGTCATTGAAAACCGGGAAACAAAGTTATTTTCAATGGTATCAATGCAGTCCAGATATATAGCCCAATTCGTAAATCTCCTCGGACGAAATGAAACTCAGAGAAGACATATATGGACAGGAGTATGAGACACGTTTAGGAATAAAAATCAATGTTTCAGTAAACATTTGCATGTAATGAATACAATGATCAGCCTGTGAATTCGGACATTCTAATCATGGTCAACATTGTTATCCATGAAACAGTATTTATATCAAAAGCAAGTCCCTACCAATGTGGTAATTTGATAGAATCAATCATGATGATACAAATAGCTGAATACCAGGGGATTGAGGCTTAAAATGTAAATCAATACCACGGAAAGTGTAAAAAGTTTCGGGTCCTCAAACTGTTCCGTAATACGCTTTGAACGTAGCATACATGTTAATAAATGATGGCTGATAAAATACGCATTTAGAATAAATGGTGGTTCGAATAACAGCTTAATTGTTCTACTATCTCGGCTGTTATTTGTAGGGACGGGTAACCTGATATTATGTATATAGTCTGATGTTCAGGCATTAACTGACATAAGGCGTTATACGACTTGTTACCTAAGGCAGTATGCAATTTGCACCAGAGGCGATCTTGGTGGTGATTGTCATTTATACAAACTAATACTAAGTATCATCTATAACTATATGGCATTTGGGGCATGAAGTCAAATATTTGCGAGAAAGTAAGCGTCCAATAAGTAAAGTTAATGTTTTACAGTACTGGAGATAATCTCGATATAACTGTGCAAATCACCATGCATTACTAGGCATGTACTCGCTGTGGAATAAAAGGTGTTTAGTTAGATTATCGTCTCCCATAAATCTGTTCTAATATTCTTCATTTGTATGATCAGTTATTGTTCGATTTATTTAGGAAATGTCACGCTTTCCGTAAAATCTAACAGATATATAGTAAGCTTGTATTTCCCAAATATGCGATATATGTCTGGCATGAAGCCGAGGGCGTTTCGAGGTGAGTTTAAGAATTTTACAAACATTTGAATGAACATAATTTTCAACATTTTAATTTCTGGAACATAGCAAAGCTTGCCGAAGTAAAAAGGTTTCATTTTGTCAATTTCGTATTCTAATGGACGCATTGCGATGGAGCAAAGAGCGACAATTGTTCTAGTTGAATATGGGAGTGATTGCATATGTTTGATGTACTGAATACGCGCTTGTTCGAGTAAATGAATGTGTTATTTTGTCAAGTCCTTCCATAATTCACAGCCGTATATTGCCGTAGGTAGAACTATCGAATCATATAAGCGTTTGCAGGTTAAAGGAAGAAGTTGTTCGTTATAAACATGAATATCGGCTAGACTAAAGTAGTTTTCCTAATCTTTCCACAAGCTTGCGACATAACTTCATCGAGACTCAGATATGTATTACATTATATACCTAGATGCGTGTATTTATCAGTATCCGTAACTTTATTAGAGCCTACATGTAGGTACCAAGTTTGATTACGAGTTTGGAATTCATTTTTCGATTCGTTGAAAACTAGAACATTACTTTTATTTGCGTTTTAAAAATAGTTGTCCAAAATAGAATTTTGGTAACACTGATCCAATAGTCGCTCAAGTTCATTTTTAATCAATGATACTAATACCATATCATCTGCTGTCGTAGGACAACCGACACTGTAGTCGTTTATTCTTAGACAATAGTTAGAATTGGACAATTCCTCCGTTAAATCATTAATAAATACAAGATACAACCGATTACTGAGGACTAGGCCCTGTCTGGTTCCCTGTAGTATTGGGAACCAATCGGAGGTACACCCTTGTGTTTTTACACAGCTGTAAGCGTCTTGGAAGAGACTAGATTATTTTAAATAAACTTTTGTTCATGCCTGTTTTATATAATTGTGTCAATATGATATTGTGAGAAACTCAGTCGAAAGCTTGTCTGACATAAAACAAAACCTATGAGTAGACTTTCGAATTATTTTCCTTAGCAAAGTAAATACTCTCACGGAATAAAAAATGACGTCATCAAACAGCTTATATTCTTCTGGAATCCTCCTTGTAGGGGATGTATCGAAACTGTAAGGTCTTTTTCTATGAAGTCGAGTATAATTCTTTCATACAATTTTAACATAGTCGAACATAAAGAAATTGCTCTATAGCTATTTGGATTGGATTTGTTTTTATTGCCTCCTTTATATGAAACTGTAATCATACTACTAATGTAAGTGCCTTAAGAATGACGGATCCACCGTGCAATAGATGTTCATAATATACATTATCAGAACCACATGCTTTATTTTTTTATAAGATTTTAAATTTGTTTCAACTTTCTTTTCGCCGATATTGATATCGTCGATTATATGTCCATCTAAAGAATTAAATATGGAAGTAAGCCCCATTTCTGCGCCAGTGTTAATTTCAGTTATATTAAACTTTCATGTTGAGACGGGATATACAGATCAGAAAAATAGCTTTTCCAACCAACATTTATATCTTCAGGATCTCTGTATAATACGGCCATTGAAATTCATCTCTGATGTTAATACATCATCTTTTCCTTTTTTGCGTTTATTAATAATCTTCCAAAAGTGATTATTATCAACTTCTGCTGCCGTATCTAATTCTTTTTCTAGAGAGTTGATGTAAATTTGAACTGTTTTTCTATGAAAATGTCTAAAGGTGTTTTTAGAATTTTTGTAATTATTGCACGATGGAGAGTCGCGACCTCGTGGCCTATTTTCACTTAACCACAGCTTAAGTTTCATGTTAATATCTTTGTGTAATTTAGTTAAGTTGGAGTTCCAATATGGTTAAATAAAATAATTATATCTTGGTTTTTAGATTGGTTTCTCTGTTGCCCTATGTATATATTGTAGGATATTGTGATAAAGTCATCAATTTCGGAGTGGGAGGAATTAGTTTCCCCTGAAATAAGTATTGATTTTAAAATAATTGCTCATCATTTTCTAAAGATTGTTTATAATTCAAAATGGAGCGTTGTTTCAAAGTACTCCAGCTTATTGCGTACAAATTAGAAACTTTTATCGGCTGGTTATGACTAGTGTTTGTCTGACCAATTATCTCACACAATAAAGGGCAGTGCGTGGAGAAGTCAATAGCAGTGTCCTCCACAGTACTATATTTCCATACTGAGGGGAGATCATGTTTTGCGATCACCATATGATCTATCAATGTTTCTCTTGCAGAATTATAAGGAATATAACTATATTCAGATCCGGAGCATATTTGAAAATTATCTAGGGCCATTAAGTTATGCCTGAGTATTAATTCAATTAACATCGTGCCCCTATTGTCAAGTGTAAAGGAAATATTGGAACGCACGGGAAGTTCGGTGTTAAAATCCCCCATTATGAGTATTGTTAATTTCTGAAAATACTAACATATAGCCAATTATAATTAACACAAGCTATCTTTAAATGTTTGACTAGAATGATTTTGCAAGGTAAGTACACTTGCAGAAGATAGATCGTTTGACCTGATAAAGCCGTTATCTCAATCCAAACTATGTGCTGACTATTACTATGCAACGGTGATATCAAACCGTTCCACGCGGTCTTCTATAATAATGCTAGACGTCTTTTCCCCACGTCTGATCTGAAATTGAGCAACTTAAATACTTGCTATTTATTAGATTAAGGATTGATTGATTGATAAGGGTTTAACCCCGTTTCAAACAATTGTTCAGTCATAGCACGGCGACCAGTTCACCTACTCATGCGTTTCTTGATTATCCAACACCAATACACCACACAACATACTTTCCAAGTAACTGGCTGCTTTTCCACATAGACTGTTAAGCAGCCCATTGGTGAAAGACTTATATTAAGGAAGGTGTTCATAAAGCCAATGTTCGGAAATGCCAATTATGTCGATATCATTTTTATCTAGAAGGTCGCATAGATAGCTCGAACTGGACATGATGCCTGTTGCATTCCAGCTTGCAACTTTCAATAAACCTTGAGCCATTTTAATCTACGCCTGCACACGTATGAAGGACGGTGTACCTATTGTAACGGGAACGGGGTAGAGATATAACTATCACTTCTATAGCCTTGCTGTGAAAGCCGGCTTTTATAGCAACGTTGGTAGAGTGGTTGACCCTTTCTTAAAGTTAAGCAACATTCATCGCGGTTAGTGACTGGATGGGTGACCCGCGCTGGCTTAACTCCGGTACACGTTACAAATGTTGGCAGCTGTGAGATTTTGGGTTTGATATCACCATCATCCCTTGACCTCGGCGGTTCCCATTGATATTACATAGACTCCGCTCTGGTGTACTGCTTGTGTACAGTTGTGTGACTTCGGGTTGAAGTTAGAAATGTAACGGGAACGGGGTTAAGGTATAACTATCACTTATACAGCCCTGCTGTGGAAGCCGGCTTTTATAGCGATGTTGGTAAAGTGGTTGTCATTTTCTTAAATTTAAGCAACGTCCATCGCGGTTAGTTCCTGGATGGGTGACCCGCGATGGCTTAACGTCGGGACACGTTACACTATCTTCATGTTCGAAGTCATATTAATTTTCATACTGATTTTAGTAGTGTTGACTGGCGTATTGGTTTTCTCGCGCGGAATTGTGGCGATCTTGTCTATGACCCGCCCAAAGAACTTGTTTGCTTTACATGGTATCCATGGACGATAGTTTATCCCCCGCGGCCAGAGGCTGGGATCGTCCGTCAATTTAATTGTGTTTTCATCGTCTTCAATGGTCACGCGAACAGTTACATTTCCGTAACGACGGTTTCTCGGAATTAACACCTTCGTTACTTTCGGCCTCGACGTTCAATGTCTTTCGATACTATGATTTCCGTAACGTTTGATTTAACACCACCGATAGAGAAGCTTTTGGTGCGCTAATAGACGTATTGATTCATTGGTAAGGTAATTACCAGGGTCACGACGAGTGGAGGTAAGTTATTCGAGGAAGTGGGTATTTTCAATCGATGTGACAGTCTTTTAATAAGGGTCAAATTAATTACCATATTGGTACTTATTGATCGGGCAATTGATGAAGGTAGGCGAAGATTAATGAGCGACAGGTAAAACCTGTTTACTTATACCACAGAACTCTCGTCTGTTATCCGGAAATCTGCCCGTTTTTATTAGCTTGTATCGATCGCTATATAGGTCAAATAAAACTAAGTAAATTTCTTCTTTGTTACAGCCCTCATTTCATTGTCAATTTTTCTTCACCCGATATCACTGAAAAGAGTATCAACCCACCTATAATACAATCCAATGAAATGGATTGGGGTCCAGGGGCCCGTTTTATCAACGGTCGTAACTCGGTCTTAACTAAGATTGTCGTAAGTTTGGACGTAAGTCCGGAGTTACGTCCGATTACCGTTTTATCAAACAATCGTAGCTAAGATATTCGTAAGTTTCGGGTGAAAAGTTACGACTGCTCGGAGGCAGTCTTAAGTCGGTGAAAAGTCGCAAATATGGCGGCGATCAGAACAAAATCCGTCGACTCAAAACTATTTTCGTCTTAATTGCCAGAGACAATCATGGTGTTTTTATGTCGTGCCGTAGTGTTCTCTCGACATACACATCCGAGTCGGAGTATTTCAAGGATCGAAAACACACTGATTAGTCAAAAGACGACGACATTCGACACCAGCTCCCAGCAGCCACATCTGAGAATTGTTTTTAAATGTACGTATGTGTTGAAATACAATACCAAATTTAATAACTTGCGTTAAGAACATATCTAGGTCAAATTATCTAAGGGACGATACTCTCAGTTTACAGACTACAGTTGTCGTTTCCACAGTTGTTGGCCGGTCAAATATCGAGTTTTAAAAACGCTAATGCTGCGACAAGATCATTATTAACTACAGATAAGTTTAATTGATTTCTGTAGGATTCTTTAATAGTATGAAATCATCAATTAGTGTTTGTTCATTTTAACATGCTCAATTTGTTTAAACACCACGGGTACCGTATGTTTTGTTTAGGAAACTATACGATCCGTACCCAAGATTGAACGTACCAAATGTCTCATGAGTAAGACTGTTCATCAACTCTGTCAGTCATCTTAATTCAATTATTCATGGCATACTACAAATGTCACGAATAAAGACATATACATGTATATACTTTATTAATTCTTTCAATAGCTCTAGTTGCATTGAAAATTTTGGTCAATTTAGATAAACAAATTTAGAGGTTGTTGTTTATTATGATTATGAAGTTCTAGTTGGCATGCTTAAGTGTGTTACAAGGCAAAAAGTTAGCACAGAATACAGAAAAACCAGGGACACTATATTACATGCAATATAGTGTCCCTGGACAAACTAAACAAATTGTAAACATGTTTCATCGTGTGAATTTCATAGACTTTCAACTTTCAATTTGACAACTACTTGATCACACACACATGAATACGTCATTCTAACCATTACCCTTGAAAATGAGTGGAAATACATACAGAATCTCAGATGTTATCAGTGAACCCGTCTCACACAAGTCTGATATTATATCTGTTATGAACATCGCAAATCTATGTAGAGTATCCGCCTTGAAAACTAGAGATCCCAGGTTTGAGCTCCAGACTGGCTGCATGATGTTTTTCTCTCTCTGTGTCATATTAGTAAAGCAATGGTCCTGTTACCAATTTAATATCTCGCAATTATTTTACTTACAGACTGACAAGTTAATTGGTCTATTCTACCATAACTACCATAACAAAGAGACGTGTTAGCTATTTGACAGATCTTATTCCAGACTCCCAGAGGCAGTTGCAGACTTGCAAGGTATGACTTTTTGTGGCTGTTTAAAGTCTTCCCCACATGTATACACATGTATACAAACACTTTATTACACCTCTGTAGCAAACAACTTTTGAAATCATTGTGGCAAAAGGAGAAATTGCTCATTTCTCAATTTGCCACATTGTTTTAAACTTTATTCAATAAGTGTTCTATCATTTCTTGAGAGTTTCCATATTTTTTAGATGATTTCAAAGTCGTCTGGTACAGATTTTTTGTATATGGGAAAGGGTTGAACTTTATGAAGTTGTATATATATCTTCAAATTCCATGACTGTCATGCCTATGATTATTGAATTAAATTGACTAGTTGTTTGATCTTTAGTTGACAAACATATACAGGGATTATACATCATATTTTACCTCCTTCCCACCTATAGACTATTCAATTTGCTGTTTGTCACAATCAGGGTGAGTGTATTAATATGATGCACTGCATTGAATTTTTATTCAACTCTTACCAACGACCACATCTCTTCAAATTATTAAGTAAGATAACTCTATTCTGCATTTAATGCAAGTTATGGCTCTTCTTTTATATACAATTTATGGGTAAACTTTTGCGTGCATCTACATTAAGAGTCCATATCTCAGTAATTGCTTTAATAATGCATTGCATTGAAACTTTATACAACCCTTCCCAACCATCACACCTATTTAACTAATCAAAAAGTATAACACACTCCTGCATTTAATGCAAATTATGGCCCTTTTTTTACTTAGAAATTCTGGTTAAAGTTTTGGTTACAACTACATTAACAGTCAATATCTTAGTAACTAGTTAATGCATTGTATTGAAACTACAGCCCTTCGCAACTATCATACGTTGTTTGAAAATAATTAAATTATATAAATCTATTCTGCATATAATGAAATTTATCACAGTTTAAGAAATTCTGGTTAATGTTTTGCACGCAACTGCATATCTCAGTAGCTAAAACTGCATATCTCAGTAGCTAATAAGCATTGGAAATAGTCGAGCGAGCTGTCTTATGGACAGCTTTTGTTGTGTGTCTTGTTATAAGAGTTAAGACTCAATTATACTGATGTTTGTTTTTAAGCAGATAAATCTCAGAATACTAATTCAAACACATACTAGAATGAAATTTGATCTGAATTTTCAAATAATTCTCATTAACTTTTGCAGCTACCAACTTCTGAAAACATTATGAGAAAGGAGGGGATTTTATAACATGAGCAGGCTATCCTTTGCCTACAATAATTTCAGCAGTTTTACTTTTCCTTTTCATATGCTGATAACTGTTCATGCCTTTTGCAATCATTGTGGCAATTATTGTGTGCAAATTTCTCCTAAAAAAGGGTTAAGATGCCTACAGTGTACAATTGTAAAACACCAACATATTTTATTTTTCTACTTTTATTTTTTTCAGCCTGTAAAATTTCCCAAGATGTATGATCACTGTGCTTTCTACTTTTGGTTCCATTGTTCATTTATTGAGGGAAATAAGTAAGTATTAGGAAAACATAGTTATATTCCATCTATTTGAACTTTTTCAAATATTTAGACAAATTTCAATGCATTTGCAGCAGACAATGTTTGAAAATATTGTGTCGACAAGAGAAATTGCTCAATGTGTGTCAATTCTGATTTGAGCAGAAATCAGACAGATTTGAACCAATACTGTTCAGAAATGCTATAAAGTCATTCATTTTCTCATAAACAAAATAGATGACTCTATGATGAGGTTTATTATCAATGGTTTCTTATGAGAAGTAATATTTTGATTCATTTAATTGATGTTATATAACCCTTTCCCACATATAGAAGCTTTCTGATGCCTCTGCAGCAGACGTCTTTTGAAAACATAGTGACAAAAGAAGAAGTTGCTTAAAACGATCAATTTCTCCTTTTGCCACAATGTTTTCAACACTCTTATATATTTATACTTTCTTATATTAGGGGTAATTTCACTCTCATTGAAACAAGACCTACTCTTCACAATGTTCTCAACTATTTTCAGTTATTATACCTTCATATAGAGATTTTCAATTTTATTTTACTAATTGTCTTCAAAGTGGTCTACTGCAGATTTTCTGTATGTGGGAAAGGTTAAACTCAGATGCCTTTGAGGTGTTGACTGATCTGCTGCAGATATACTGTACTTAAATTGGACAAGGTTAATTATAATATATATTTTAAATTTGTCATAAATTATTGAAGAAAAAGTAATCTGATATTTTAGAATTCAGCTTATGCAAAGATTTCTTTGGTAGATTTGAATTTTGATGTATTTATTCAATATGCAATTACAAATTTCCTTTGATAAATGAATTGTTGAATTTCACAACTTAAATTTTCAGGTGAATACTGATTAACAATACAACATACATGGTCGTTGGTTATGTCACCTATACAGAAATAGCCTGACAATGCGTTGTCACTAGGAATTCAAGTTTATGTTACCATTTGATTCAAGTGACTGTGAAACATCCTAGTGTAAAGAGCTTCCAATTAAACAGAGAAGAAAATCAAGCAAATAATGTTGACTACAGACAGTTGATATGATTTGGACCTATAAAGTATTCTAAGTAGTATAGAGAGAACACAGACATGTTAATGTTGCCAAAAAAAAAATTGGGACAAATAAAGAAAAGCATAAATTGCTCATTACAGGCAATTTCTATTCGTTTCACAATGTTCTGTACTTTGTCCACGATTTGATGCCAAGGTCATACCAACAAACTTGTAGTTGTGTATTCTCTAGCTGAGAAAGCATTATGAGTGATGCATCAATGTCAGGATGACTTTCTGTTAGCAATAGTTAATTACCTAACATATGCTATGACACATAATATAACTTAATGCGAATTAAAACGAAAGTTTCGCAAAAAATAATTTAACAGTTACAAGATTATTTTTAGTTCATTTAATATTCGATCGAGAGATCTTTATCGAAAAGATATATAGTTTAGACTCCCGTTTGTCTACCATTTGCAAACATTTCAAGACTATCTATTGAGCAGATCTTAAATCACAATGTCGTTAAATGTAGATTTATATATTAATACGCATCCAGGGTAATAACATGAACATTTATATTTTCATTATCATCAATTTCAATCTTTTAAGTAATCTACTCCCTTACACATAATGGTAGGTTGTATTAATGTGCTTCGCTTTAAAGATTTAAAGTAGTTTTAAAATACATTAAAACTACAATAAAATGTATTTAGATTTTCATAGTATATTAACTGTCTTGTTTACTTCAATGTTTTACTGAATGTTATTCTAAATTTAGATTTTTTCATCACAATACATTTAAATTCCGTCTATCCTTAAAATCAAATAAATTGATTTATATTTATAGTTCTATACCCCTTTAGGTACCCCCTAATCCCGGATTAGTGATAGGTGTTAATCTGTACGAGTCGACGAACACACCGTTTTTACAACGTAGACTATGTCAAACCTTAAGTATCAATTATAAAATCGATAATTGTCACGCATACGTTTACCCGAGTTCTTATCGTATGTATATAACCAGACATTACATTGACGACCGGTTTGTTCGATATTTTTTAATCAACACACATGTATAAAGTGTATAAACGGTGACAGTCTGCATATCATTACGAAAGTAATAGTTGAGTTCCGTTAAGCCCTCCCAGCTTAACCAAAACATAGTCGACGTTTACATCATAGACAGCTATTGCAACACTTAAAAAATCATATTTGTTTAACATTGCATTACGTCTCAAAAGTATGCAGCTTTCCTCTGTATTACATCTTTAAAATCAAATTCACATCAGCAAACAAATTGAATTGTCCGCCATGTCTTCTAACACGCGGTTAAATTGACTAGACGAAATCGGTAAAAAAAACGTAAACGAAATATCACCCAATTCCCTATGCTTTCTGTATGAATAAGATCTATAATTATTTCTTTAATTATTTTATTCGGTTAAATATCAAATTCGGTAAACAAGCGACACCTGAATAAATATACTGCTCAGAAAATGTTGCGATTAGGTTTATCGTTTTGAAGGGATTTTCTTTCTTGATTTACATCAACTTGAAATTCAAATATATCTGTTGAGAAAGAAAGAGAGTATAAGTACAGTTGAAAACATGTAATATATACGTAAACAATAGCTTATACTTTTACTTGTAAAATCGCCTTTATTTGAAAAAGGAAATGGAAAATACCAGTAGTCGGATAAACCTGAAATCGTATACCGATTTTTGATTCAAAAAACGAGTATTCGAATATATTCGAATAAGTAAAACGAATATTCGAATATATTCGAATAAGTAAAACGAATATTCGAATATATTCGAATAAGTAAAACGAATATTCGAATATCGTTTTCAGTATTCGTTCCCATCCCTAGTATATTGTCATATATTTGTAAATAGTTGACACAAAAACATGAATGAGGAGTCTTTTTGTATGTTTTCAGGCATAAGGAATCCAATGGAACTATTATTTAGTTGATAAAATGCATATAAAGCAACAAATTGGCCAAATTCATGTTAAAATTCAAAATGGCCGCCATACGAATTGTGAATATATACGAGCGGTCGTATTGTACCGAGTAATGTAACTAGCGTTTGTTACGAAACTTCTTTGATCCGAAAGTGTAAGTATTCGTACCGAGTTATCGTCCTTTTATGTTCTTTACGCCATTTGTTTACGGTCGAGCTTCGTCCCTTATCTCTTCGTGTCATATGAGAATTATTAGGGTGTGTCCCTAACATTTTTGTACTAAAAAAATCGGATTCGTCCAGAGCAACTTCGTCATCGCTTTGGAATGTGTTTACGGGTTTACTATTACCTTGCATAGTCAGTCTTACTAGTCATAGTATTGTTGATGTTAGTTCAGATGTGTCTGTTAATGTGATAGATCTATTATTTCTCTTAATTCTTATAAAATAGATCAAGTAATTATGTCTCCCCCATTACATGGGGGTGACTAATTTGTTTTTGCCCGTTCCGTCCGTCCTTCCGTCCGTCCGTCCTTCCGTCCTTCCGTCTGTCACACTTGTTTCCGCTCAATAACTGAAGAACGCTTAGGCGTAGGAACTTCATACTTGGTATGCAGGTTGTTCATGACCAGTAGCTGACCCCTATTGATTTTAATAACAGAAGGTCAAAGGTCAAGGTCATGGTGACCTTGTGAGGTAAAAAATGGTTTCCGCTCAATAACTGAATAACGCTTTGGCTGAGGAACTCCATACTTGGTATGCAGGTTGGCCATGCCTAGTAGAAGACCCCTATTGATTTTGAGGTCAGTACGTCTAAAGTCAAGGTCACAGTGACCATGAGCTTGAAAGGTCACAGTGACAATGAGCTGATAAATAGTTTTTGCTTGGGCCCAGGAACTTCATACTTGATGTGCAGGTTGGTCACCACCAGCAAATGACCCCTATTAATTTTAAGGTCACTAGGTCAAAGGTCAAGGTCACAGTGGTCAAGGTCACATTTGTCACACTTGTTTCTGCTCAATAACTGAAGAACGCTTGGGCATAGGATCTTCATACTTGGTATGCAGGTTGGTCATGACCAGTAGATGACTCCTATTGATTTTGATGTCAGAATGTCAAAGGTCAAGGTCATGGTGACCTTGTGAGGTAAAAAATGGTTTCCGCTCAATAACTGAAGAACGCTTAGGCAGAAGAACTCAATACTTGGTATGCAGGTTGGCCATGCCCAGTAGAAGACCCTATTAATTTTGAGGTCAAAGTCAAGGTCATAGTGACCTTGAGCTGAAAGGTCACAGTGACAATGAGCTGAAACATTGTTTTTGCTTAATAACTGTAGAATGCTTTGGCCATGGAAGTTAATACTTGGTGTGCAGGTTGGTCACCACCAGTAAATGACCCCTATTGATTTTGAGGTCACTAGCTTAAAGGTCAAGGTCATGGTTACCTTCAGCTGAAAAATGGTTTCCTCTCAATAACTAAAGAATGCTTATGTTGAGGAACTTCATACCTGGTGTGCAGGTTGGACCTAACCAGTAAATGACCTTTATTGAATTTGTTTGATTTTGAGGTCTCAAGGTCAAATGTCGAAGGTCACGGTAACCTTCAGCTGAAAAATGTGTTTTACTCAATAACTCGAGAACGCTTATACCCAGGAACTTCATACTTGGTGTGCAGCTTGGTCCTAACCTGTAGTGACCCCTATTGATTTTGATGTCAGTAGGTCAAAGGTTGGGCTTGGGCCCAGGAACTTCATACTTGGTGTGCAGGTTGGTCACCAGCAGCAAATGACCCCTATTGATTTTGAGGTCACTAGGTCAAAGACCAAGGTCATGGTAACCCTCAGCTGAAAAATGGTTTCCGCTCAATAACTGAGGATTGTCACTTCATCTCCAGTCCAAAACTAAAAAATTCATCTCCATCAATTCTTTTCCTCTCCTACGACCACACAAATGGGGAGACAAGCGCTTTTTCAAAAAAGCAATCTCTAGTTAAGATTATTTCTCTGAATTCTTATAAGATAGATCTAGTCATTACGTTTTCTTATTTTAATATTACGGATCTGTACACCTATCTATCTGCCTTACACAAGTCTGTGTCATTTATTCAGTTTACAGTTATATGCTCTAACCTTATGCAGGTTATGGAACACGAGAAGAAAGCTTGCATTTGTTAAAAGTCACTGGGCTCCTTCTTCGTTCTGACCCCCAAACTACTACAGTGTTGTTTGTACGTCCATATTGATCTGTACACTCATACAATAATTAAACCAAACAAATTCAAATAATAGTTCATTGTTATAATTAAATTTGTCTTCTGTTTGTAAGTAACGGACCAGATGTGACCACAATCATGTCCATGCGGAAAAAGTGCAAACTTGTTCATGCCGATACCTTAATATCACCAGATTCTACAGCCACGCGTGACCCTATTGACTGGAGTCTTTGTGCTTTGTGCCAGGAACCCTCGAGCAAACCTCTACACTGTCCAGCCAATTCAAAGCGCACCGACATCGGTGCTGGACATGGTACTCATGGTGATAATTTGAAAAGCTTTCTACAGTTGGGCAACCGGCCATTACCCCGACGGCATTGGAAGCACTCTAGCTCGTAATCATGCCACTTGAAATATTCAGCCAGTCGTCTTGCCAGAGCCGAAGTAGTAACTGCCCCTCCTACTACATGTAGCGATGCATCTGGAGGACTCCCGTATGCTACGCCAGGCTGAATTCAGAAACCCTCCAAAAGAGAACAACTGTTTCTTTTGTGGTGAAGTTGTAGCTGAAGCGACGCCTCTGCATGAAGCAATGACACCACGCATCACACACAGAGTTAGGCAATGTGCATTGAAGCTACAGGACCAAAAGTTAATCTCGCAACTCAGCCATAGTGATCTTGTAAATCCTAAAAATCAATCTCATCTAATGCCTGCGAACTTACCATAACCGGTGCCGTCCAACTAGCCCTGCTAGTGACACAACTATACAGAGACCTTGTTCTGAAACGAGCTACTTTTCCTACTGCACTTTGCATTGAAATCAACTGACCAACTAAACATGCAATTTTTCTGACAGGAAATAGCAATTGCCCTGAAATTATTTCCATTAACAAATCTTCTATCAACAGCATTGATCGCTCTATACGATCTTCAGTTACTGATAGTGTACCTTTAAGTGTATCCCAATTATAACCCAGCCAGGTAATAAGTTGACAAGGAGTCCAAATGCATTTATCCTCTGCAACTATGAATCCAAACTCGGATAAATCTTTGTGCATATAATCTGACAGTTGTAATGCTGTTTCAAAAGTACGAGCGTCCCCTAAGCCATCGTCAAGAAACATGACTATTCTTGAACCATTCGTTCTCCATTTAGTAACCACTACTCTCAGTAGTTTTGTAAATATGTAACCAGCCGTAGAAATTCCGAATGGAAGCGTTCTGAAGACAAAATAACGCGTCTCATTTTCCGATGGCCAGGAAAATCCTAAGTATGTGGTATGTTCAGGATAAATCATAATATGGTGGTAAGCACTTCTTATATCAAACGAAAAGAGAAAATCACCGGCTCCAAACATTTGCCGAGCCACAGACTGGTCTTCAAAACAACATCTATATTTGAATAACTCCGGATTAATATGACGACAATCTAAAACCAGTCTCGGTTTCCCGGATTTACCATAAGCCACTGTTAAAGGGTTGACTACTTTAAGTACATGCTCCACTTCTGAAATACACCCTTTACCCAAAAGACTCTCAATTTCGCTAAGTACAAAAACGGGATTATCCCGGGCAGACTTGTTATTTTTTAATATAACTGACTCTGGAATATTTCTGAAAGGTAGCTTATAACCTTTATTTACCACTTCTAAAACATATTCGTTAGCACCCGCCTTTTCCCAATGTTTTAAACAATGTTTTAACCTATTTACTGGTGTAGCAGACGCCTCTTTTAAAGTTGCACTCTCATTTACCCTCTCCAAAGGTTTAAGACAAATAGTACTTATCTGTTTCTCGTTATTTAGAGCACCATAACCCTCAGTACCAGCCTTGCATTCCTGCCTCCAGTGTCCCGGTCTGCCACACCGGAAACATAGCCCAGGTCTTCTTCCAATCGCATGTGTCGTTGGTAGTTGGTTCCGCCCGCTTGGTGTTGAAGACGTCGAAGGCGACGTGCTGCCTGGTGTGTAGGGAGCAAAACGACGTGTTCTGACCCTCTTCTCCTGTTTGAGCTTACGCTCGGTCTTTATCTGAGCTCTGTTGATCTTTTTCTCATCATCGGAGTCGTCCGCTAAGGGGTGAGCCTCGTATTCATGGACTACGCGCCATCCGCCTTCGGATGAGTCGGCCAATTTAATAAGTTTCTGACGGTGAGAAATAAGATCAATACCTTCTGCGAGCTTCTTCTGAGCCGTAAGCACAGCTTCCTGGGAACCGGTATCTATCGCCTCCGCAAGGTATCCGTGGGACTCTTGCATTTTTCCCAAGACGTTTTTGTTTAATCTGTGCTGTTCTTCATTCCCTTTCTTACGAAAGCTAAAAGTCTCGTTAGTATTGAAACCGTGCTGAAGTTTAGATAACTCCGTCTGCGTTATCTGCCTCTGGGAGTTAGCGACACGGTGTTCAAATGCGTCCAGTTTAGCAGACATGAGTTCCTCTAGACGCGTCAGCATTGCGTTTTCGGTGGCCATCTTGTACACGGAACGATTTAACTTGCTCGGTGTCGTCTGGTAGAATGACCAAAACCTGGACTGAATATACACACATGTACATGTGTCTGCACGAGATACCCCATACAGGGAATATCCATTATTTCACTACTGTGAACCATGTACGCGTTATTTCTTACACGTAACGCTTAAGACAAATATTTCACTCTATACTAGCGAAACGCGTGAAATAGATAATAATGTTTGGTCATTTTTAACGAATTATTTTTTCTCAAAAAATAATACAGTTAATGCGATCGTGTTTGTTTGCGGAAGTCACGGTTAAACTACACTTCCGCTTAGAATACACATTCGCTGCACCTAAATAGTCCTAGTATTTTTTCGATATTAAAATGACTTCTACGTGTTATTTCAATACAGTGAAGTCATAATTATACTATCGAATCATCATAGATAATCAATTTTCTAGAAAATATCAAATTAACAGTACGCGCATATATATTTCATTTGTCGGCAGGTACGTATAAGGCACGGGTATGAATTTTAGTCGTATGCCCATTCACTAGAAGTCGACCCCACGCTGTATAGAACAATGTTAATCTCACAAATATGCCACCACGCAGAGCTCAGTGAAATAGTCAGTGTGCATTTTAAACGCTCGCATCGCCGTTGTTTCTCCTTTTTCCAACATGATAATGATGATCAAAGGGGCTTTCTAATTATAGATCATGGTTTACATACGCGCGCATTCAGTTAGCTATATATACACGAAAGTAACGCTCTAACGTTGTATCAAAGTACCGTGGTGTAATGGAGAGCATGTAGAACTACTAATCATGGACTACCTATGGACGCGAGTTCGAGTCCCAATAGGAACTGTTCATTTTTTATTTTTTTTAATTCTTATTTTATGCGATTTGTTAAACATTATAGATTTATAATAATTAATTCACTCACATGAAACATAGTTATAATATAAGCCGAAATCCTGGATCCGCCCCTGGTGACGAAAACAAATCGAACTAACAATGTAAATCTCACAAATATGCCATGGGTGTTTTGACAGACTTTACGCAGAGCTCAGTGAAAGAGTTAGTGTGCATGTTAAACGCTCGCATCGCCGTTGAAATGCTACATTTACTAAAACTGTCAACTGATAAAAAAAATCTCTGGACAAAAATATTAATAATAATAAAATAGACTAAATTGTGCAATAGCATGATCAATTGCATTCATAAATTAGATTTTACAATACATGTTCAAAATAATTCGTTACCAGTACTTTCAGTACTTTGATTTGTTTATATCTTTAAAAAATCGTAAACTGAAAACGAATATTCTTATTCGAAAACAGTATTCGAATATTCGTCCGTTTTTCGAATATTCGAATATTCGAATATTCGTTCCCATCCCTACAATTTACACATATTTCATTTCGGATGGCGGCCATCTTGGATTTTTGCACTTTATGGGCTTATCAGCAAAAATCCAGCTTGGCACTATATCTTAAATATTTTAGTATGTCCTTAACGTCATTTGTGCAAATTTTGGTGCTTTTACCACAAAACCCACAATTATTTCACATATCTGCCTCGCTACTAGGAAATGTGATTTGAATAAAAATTTAACCCTTTCCCTCATACAACAATTCTGCAGCAGACGACTTTGAACATATTTTGTCAAAAATTAGAAAATCTCTATAATTGAATGGATAACCTATGACTAAAAGTGGAAAACATTGTGGCAAAAGGAGAGATTTCTCGTTTTGAGCAATTTCTTCTTTTGTCACTATGTTTTCAAAACGCTGTCTGATGCAGAGGCGTCTTTATTAGAGAAAGGGTTAAGCAAAATCAAACACTTGCCATCTTAATTGATAACAAACCTCCCCTCATACAGACATATTTTGAATCCTCCTGTAGCAGACAATTTTTGAAAACAGTGTGCAAAAGACAAAATTGCCCATAATGAGCAATTTCTTCTTCTGTCCCAATGATTTAAACTTTATTCAATAATTATACTTCGACTTATACAGATATTTGTCCAGATATTTTCAATGTCATCTGTTGTGGATATGCTGTATGTGGGAAAGGGACAATGTCACATGTTAGAGCCAATGACCTGAGGACTTTTGTCCGTCGGTAAATGTTTGTTCAAATAACATATCCTAAACCACTGGACCAATTTCAACCAATTTTAACGGGAATGTACCTCCAATGTTGTTGAGTTTAAATTCAATGTAAGAACATTGATTGCTGCAGCATCAGAAAGGGAGAAAAGTGCATGGATAAGAAGCAAGTTGTTAAGAAGGACTGTACAGTTGAGTATTGGTGTGAGAAAGCCAGAATGGCCACTATGATACGACTTGATTTTTTTTTGAAAAACAGCATTAAAACTCAATAAATGAATTAATCCTTTGGTAAACCTCTGAAAAAAATAATAAAGCCAGCTCGATAGATTGGCTTTCCAATACTTGTTAAGGATTGCCTTATTTAAATGTCATTTTTCAAATGCTGTTTAATTTTCGGATTTTACTATTTGAAAATCATAAATTAATATGAAATTTAATTTAAATATGGTTCATCCTATTTTATGGATATCCTTATTTCTCAAGATATAAAACATGTATTTGGTTAACCCTTTCCCCCATACAGCTGACCAATTTGAATACATCTAGTCAAAAACATTGAATATCTTTTTATAGGAAAGAAAGTTGAAAACATTGTGGCAAAACGTGAAATTGCTCATTTCGGGCAATTTGTTTTTGTCAAAATATTTTCAAATTTTTAAATTTCTTTTACTTCAGAGGTGTCAAAGTGTGTCTGTATGACAGTATAAAACACCCTTGGAAAAACATGCAATACATTTAAAGCAGAGTGGTTTGAAAACATATGCAAAACTGGAAAATATCTATAAATGAAAGATTACAGGTTATTTGGTATGTAGTTTAAAGCAAATATGAGAAATTGCTCCTTTTCAAAATGTATTTGTATGAGGAAAGGGCTAATGAAGACAAAGATATACACATTGATATTCGCACTGGATGCATGTACTGTACTTTTATTTTGACAAATTTTGAATAAAATTAATTAAACCATATTAATGAAATTTCAGTATGCATATCTCTCCAAATATCTTACATTGATGCTCAATTATGAGTTTACAAGTTGAAGTCACCTGAATATTGCAATGAATGTATGTCACATTTTGTCATTAACTTTTTATCATGTAATTTTGAATATTTTAACAATGAAGCACATGTATATAGTTACTTTATCATGCTATATCCTGTCCTAAAGCAATTGAAGTTTTGTGAAACAGGGTGAAAAGTGACTGCTATGTCTCACTCCACATTCATTGGCGACACAACTTACCCATTCCTTCATACATCATATCTTCGTATGACATTGAAAATGTCTCGGCAAAAAATTACACAAATGAAAGTACATTTAATGAATACATTTCATTAATTTCTCCTTTTGCCACAATTCAAATGTTGTCGTCTGCTGCAGATACTTCAATATGCGCCTTATTTTCGAAAGGGTTAAAAACGGTTTTAGTAATAGTAGCATTAAACATTGAAAGAAAAAGACAAATTGTCCAACAAGTCCCTCTTTTTCAATAATATTATCTGTTGCAGAGGTGTCAAATTGGGAAAAGAGTTAGTCTCAAATACAATGTATTCCATCAGACCAAGAAAGAAAATATGTTTTGTGTTCAAGAGAAATTTCTTTATTAACATATTTACAGCAAAATTTCATATGTGTTGTACAAATGGAATATATCAACTGAGAAGCCTGTTAATATGACTGTTTCAAGATATCATCTCCTTGGGAAAAAAAGAGAATGTTAATTGTTTTAGATGGTTAAATATGGGTATTTGTTAAAATAATGTCTTTACCTTCTCCACCGTGCAGACGATATTTTGAAATATTTGCAGCTGATAACATTTTAAAACATTGTAGGAAAAGGATTGTTTCTTTCAATGGTGTTTTATGCCACTTTCAAAATTGTTCATGCACATCACAGCGTTTCCTGGATATATTACCAGTACAGCTGGTAAGCTTTTCCTGACAATAGTGCATCAGTTGTAATGTTATCTCCTCAAACATGATCACCAAAGAGGGAAGCGAATTCTATCATTTTTAAAGTTTTTTGTATGAACAAATCGGTGATTGAACCGTGGTCTCCCATTCATGAGTCTGACACGCTAACCACTGTGGTGTAGTAAAAGAAGAAATTGCTCATTATCCTTTTCCCACATACAGGAAATCTACAGCAGATGACTTTGAAAACAAATCGGCAAAAGTATGAAAAATATATACAAATGATGATGTCATTATTGAATAGAGTTGAAAATATTGTGGCAAATGGAGAAATTGTTCATTATGAGCAATTTTTCCATTTTCCACATTGTTTTCAAAAGTCATTTGCTGCAGATGCATCGAAATGCGTCTGTAAGTGGGAAAGGGTTATGAGACAGACAGAGCAATTTCTCTTTTTCAAACAATGTTTCCGAATTTATTCTAAAAATGCACTGTTATTAAGAGAGATTTCCTATATTTACCTACTAGAAGATGTCTGTTTCAGAATCAATATATATATTACCGATCGTAACTTCAAAACTTACGTCAGGTCGTAGCTAAGATCCGACTTTTTTGATAAAACGGGCCCCTGTATTATGCCAGACAGAAATCACTCCGCGACGATAGTTACCGTCATTTTGACACATCTGGGCTGTGGAAATATTTCGAAATACTCTTTTTTCACTATTAGACAAGATCAAAATTCTAAAGATGATCAAATCAAACAGTTTACACATTTACAAACAAAGGCTTTTTAAGGACTAAATCACCCTGGCCTCAGATGTTTTTGGCGTTATTTGACGTTAACGTGATATCAGGGGAGGTAACCAATCAAATGTCATTTATGTAAACAATGCCGTGTACGAAGGAATGTATTCAAAAGAAGGTGTAGCACTAAATTATTATATATTAACAAAAGAAAAACAAAAGCGCTTAAACTACCGTGTCAGTGTTTATTGCCTAGAGAAAACATGTTTGTTAACATTTGAAAAAAAAAGATATTTGAGCATATTTGGTGCGGAAGAAATTATTTCTATCCTTCACGTTTTATGGTCTTGTCGGACCGAATGTCAGACGCTTCTTTTTAACTTTCGTGACGGCTGAAAAAGCAGGGCCTTCAAATCCTAAATTGAAATAAATAATCCGATGTTTTAAGTATTTTCAGTTTCTTTATTTTGACTCGCATTTATGTTTCTTTGTCTTATTAACGAAGACAAAAGAGTCCCTGCTAGACTTGCTGCAGACTGTTATGTGTCAATTTCGAGATAAAAATCACGTCGAATTCTCCTTTTAGTAGCAATTTTAACTTACTGAATGTTATTTTCATGTCCAAAGAGATGTCTTGTTTCTTAGTTAAATATGTTGATCAAGTGACTACCGAATACCGATTGCGTAGATAAATCTCCTTTGCAGAGAGCCGTTCTTTACAATCACTAATACATAGCTAATTATAGGTGATTTAAAATGTTTATTTGGTTCGAAACAAATGACGAAAAGAACAAACTGAGATAAAACTGGTTTTAATATAAAAATTACTTTGAATGAAGAATCTCTGCCTATAGACGTATCCCAAAACTAGGTTACGTATCGTAGTAAATCATCGGTTATGAATAATCCACTTCCGGGGACCACAAAAAAATAAAACAATGGCGGGTGAGAATAGAATTATTGATGCGTGTAAGGATCATAAGAAAGAAATTGTCTTAAACGGGTCTTTATTAATAGTCAAATCGTCGGAGGTATAAATCGTCAAATTGATTCAATTCAATTCAATTTTATTCGGCAAATTCAGCATTACACGCCTTTGTCCAATATAAAATTAAACAGTGAACACATATGGTAAAAAAAAAGAAAACATACAAAACATAAAAACAATACGTACAAATATTACGATAAAACTGATAATTCGATTTTATGATCATATATTACAACCTGGTATAATATTAACTGGCAGTATATCATGTTGTAATAGCATTCTGTTATTGTTCATTAAAGAGATTAAATGCATCTCGTAATTACTTGGCAATTTTATATATAATTTTGTTCTGATAAGAAGATATTGACAAAAAGTTGAACATTCGTCCATGGTAATTTTCCAAAATAATTAGTTCAATTAGAGAAGAATAAAAAGGTCAGCAAAGTAAAAAAATATATTCCGATTCCACTTGGTTACTATTACATACATTACAAATACAATTACATCTGTCAATACTAGAATATCTCCCCATTTCAATATTTAATAAATGCGAACATAATCTAAAAGAACTAAATTGTTTTCTTAAAGTATCATTTTGAATAAGATCACTGTATTTTTTAAAAACCAAATATTGTTTTAAATTTCCTATAGTTATCCAATTTCGAAGAAGAGTATGCAAGGAAGTATTCCAACTTTGAATAAATTAGTCTTTAAATCGCTGTTAAAATAAATGTAGATAATTTACATTTTTGTCAAACTAATTCCAAACATTACCAAAACCAAGATCATCTAATAGGGATTTTACTCTCATAGCCCAGCATTTGTCATTGTTACTATTGCATTGTTCATTAAATATATAAAACATAATAGAGTTGTCATTGTTCATAATCTTAAACCAGCATTTAGTTCTCTTTAACAGAACAAATCAGGGGTAAATTTTGTTTTAAGAATGAGTGTGCCGTCAATTAACCAGACTTCACACATTGCTATTCAATTAAGAAGGTGTTAAAAATACAGTGTATTATATGATAAAGGCAATCCCTGTTCTGTTTTATCAATTCGACGATAAATATATGATAACTTTTATTGTTCAGGTGTTAAAGATCTATTTCGAGAAGAAAGAACACCACGATATTTAAAATATAAATTCAATTTATTATTTTCATAAGAATCAAATTGTCATGAACGGGTCTTAGTCAAATCGTCGGAGGTATAAATCGTCAAACTGATAACAGAACAAAGCAGGGGTCAATTATAGTTGTTTAAAGAATGTTGTGCCGTCAATTAACCACACTTCACACATTGCTATGCAATTAAGAATGTGTTAAAAATACATTGTGTTATATGATAAAGGCAATCGCTGTTCTGTTTTATCAATTCGACGATATATACGATTTGACTGTTATTCGTCTTAAGTTAAAATGGTAAATAATACATAACATTTTGACTTGCAATTATGTAGCTGAAAAAAATAGTTGTCGGGCGTTTTTCAACTCTAAATTTACTAGAAACATTCAAAGAAACAAACAATTTATACAAACATATACACACAACACGTTTAACATATCTACAATAACAGAACAGAACAAAAAATAACTCGGTATTTAATGTACTGATGTATTTTTGTATAGATTGACTATGGATACTCTAACTCCATAGTCATGAATATCCATAGTCAATCTATATAGGAATACAACACCTTAGTATGTAATGTACTCATGTATTATTGTATAGATAATGATTGACTATGGATACTTTAACTCCATAGTCATGAATATCCATAGTCAATCTATACAGGAATACAAACATTATGGCCAAACACCTCATTGAGAAGTCATGGAAATTCAGGGAGACATCTATATTGGATAGTTGTTGTTCGTGATTAACTGTTCTGATGATCTTCCAAATATGTTGCTAGTGTGAATTAATGTTCACGAACATCCAACCGTTTAACGTTGAATGGTTTATCTGGGAAATCAGTGTCATCTTAGTATGTGTCTGCTTCTTGTTCATTGTCATCCAGATCAAGTAGTCAATCGAGTGTGAAGATTTTAAAAGATAGTCCTCGGAAGTTAACAATATTTTTGCGCATGCGCATTAACAGCAAATAACGATAACTCGTCAAGGGAAATAACCTAGTTTTGGGAAAGGTCTATAAAGAGAGTGTAAAAAACGACAATTATGCGAAGAAGAAACGAATCGGGGCTTTTGTACAAAATTATTTCGTCCTTGACAATTTTAAATTTGTCATTAGATTCCCTACAGGCATTTTGCTTGCGATCTACATATTGTTATGCATCATTAACACAAGGGCGCTCGTCATTATATAATTCTAAAACACACTCTCTACATATAAAGAGAGTGTAAAGAATGACAACTATGCGAAGAAGAAACGAATCGGGTCTTTCTTACACAATTATTTCGTCCTTGACAATTTTAAATGTGTTAGAAGATTCCCTACACGCATTTTGCTTGCGATCTGCATATTGTTATACATCATTGACACAAGGGCGCTCATCATTATATAATTTTAAAACAGGAGTAGACTAATGATGGCAAGATTACTCATTTCCTGTTTATGATAATAATTAGTTGGCTGTGTATATGGTCAACCTACCTTAGAATGGAGATTGATCTTAAACAATGAAAGGCTTTAATTATATTTCAATGAAGGACATTCACTTCGTTGATTAAACAACGCAAATGATACATTTACACTTGACCCCACCTCTGGTGTTCCAATATGCTCTTTAGTTGGTAACTGTTTCTTTCAACTACTATAATGTAAGTGTTATGCATAACTGCAGTATGGATTTCCGGCGACATTGATGCGTTGCATCAACTTTCTCTAGTATGTATACTTTAATCACATCTGCAGTGGATGACGTTTCGGGAAAACAAGCCCCACCTCCTGACAGCCATAATTATGAACGGATCGGAATAGTTTGAATCATATTGACAGAGGGTCACCCAAGGAACATTTGTGCCAAACAATTATCTTATCTGACCAGTGCTTTTATACAATATTTTTTTTAGATTTTCACCATAATATATTCATATAAGGAAAACAAACCCCGCCCCTATGCGGCCACGATTTTCAACAGATCGGAATAATTTGAAAAATCTCGAAAGAGGGTCACCAATGAACATTTAATCAATTTTCAATGTGCCTTTTCTTTTGGACAAGTATATTTCCTAAGTTGTTTTCACTGTATGACTAAGGAAACCAAGCATGCTCCCTGGCTGCCTTGTTTTTCAATGGTTAGGAATAATATGAACAATCTTTGTAGAGGGTCACACAAGGATTGTTTTTACAAATTACTTTTAAATTGGGCAGAAAACTTTTGGACAAGAAATTTATTTCAGTTTTTACAATAAATATATAAGGAAAGAAATAAGCTTCCCCTCTGGCGGCCGTGTTTTTAAACCGATCGGAGGGCCAGTCCTTTTGGACAAGAATATATATTTATTTAAGTTTCACTATAGACATATAAATTAGGAAAAAAGGTTCGCCCCGACGTCCACGCTTATCAACGGAACGGAATGATTTTAACAATCTTGGTAAAGAGTCTCACTAGGAACACGTGTGCTAAATGATTTTCTGTACTTTTGGACGAGACGATTTTTAAAGTTTTGGCATTTCCCCCTTTTCTGATTCCGCAGCAACCAACGTTTTGCATGGTATTAAATTATTTGAAATACTTTGAAAAGGGACCACCTTAGTAAAATTCCTGTGAAATTATTTTGAATACGGTTCATTGGTTTAGAATAATTTGTTTGTAGAAAAAATAGTAAATATATTATGTATCAAAACCAGTCATAACTTCTGATGCAATTTAAACCATTTACATTATGATAAAGTACTGTTTTAATAAATGGAAATTAAATTGATTGGACAATACCTTGACAAATGGCACATCCAAAATGAGGATGATTCAATTAGTGATTGAGTAGAACATGCAAATCCGAGTTAATACTACAGAGTACTACATATACTACAGGTCAATGGGCATCTGTTGTCGGAACAGTGCTATACAGGCGATCATATATATAAAGTCAAAGAATCTGTATGATTTTAAGAAACTTTTCAATAAAATACAAATTTTATTCTGATAAGGAAACGAACAACTGAAATTCAATTAAAAACTTGAAATTGATGTCATCATCACCTGCTCATTTTAGTTATCAGACTAACTATGACGGTTAAGTTTTTACAGTAGATCTTTTGCATAGGTAACGCCCTGCAAGCCGTGAAAAAAACAATTAAATCCATTGAGAGAGCAGTTTGTATCGATACCAAAAGTAGCATATAGATTTGTTGAATTTGGATAGAATTAATACATTCCAAAAGCACACCATTTTCCTTCATCTTCTTCCATAATAAAAGGTTGTTTGATGATTTTTAAAATTGTTTTGTTGTTTTTTAAAAAATACATGTTATATAATTTGTAGTTTTATGGCATCAGTATTAGACTGTACATGTAGTTAGTCAATCAGAAATCACACTTAAGAAGAAACACATTTACCACCACTTGAAAATCTACCTTAAGTAATTGGTGACCCAATCAGCCTATGCCTCCGTGGAGACTAATCAGGCTTTCACTGTTTGCCAATACGTCACTCTGCGGAGTAATTATAATCACAATGGTGTATTCCGATCTGATTTTTCATTAATTTTAAATCGTTGAAGGCTGGTCTTCATGTAGTGTTGTGTCTAACTTTTTTGTATTCAGAAAGTTAAGATTATGTTGCATTTTTTCTCAGACAGTTAAAATTTAATTAATAAAAACCGTTGACAAATCATGATTTTAGTGTATTTTTCTGTTTCTGCTATGATGTAAATGTATAAATAGTTTACCATTTCACATGTATGATAATAAAATCAAACTTGGAAAAATTTAAATAAAAAAACAATTATGTGAACAGATGTACCATTAAAAAACAGTTGAGAAAACACTGTTAGAAAATGAATATTGCAGAATTTGATTACCAAATTCCATGTTTGACTCAATACGTTCATACTTCTTACTTCTTCAGTTTGAATGGCTTAAAAAATAACAATGAGATAACCATTGTTATCGATACAACTGTAGAATCATTAAACAAAAAATATACATTAGTGTATGTGATTTTCTGCAAGGTCTAGCTGAAAATTTGAAAATAGTGCGCTCAAAGGAGGAGTTGATATATATGAAAACGTTAACCATTTCCTTCGATAGGTTTTGATTGTATTTTATAAAGGTTTCGTGTTAATCTGGGGTGCATATTCTTTCCTCGGATAGTTTCAAAATCAAAGACTACAATATATGTCTTTGAGAACATCCGAGAAAGATATTAGTTATACGCAAAAGTATGATGAATTATAAAAATAGTTACAAACATTGTGACAAATAGAAAATAGTCGTCTGGTGCAGCGGAACTCCTGTGATTTGTTTGCTTTATTAGTGTTTTACGCCTCTTCCAACATTATCTAAGTTTTATCACAGACGACATTATTCATGATACATTGGTAAAACAACCAGTTCTAGGCTAGGAAATATGCCTTGCCCATGGGCACCCAACCATGACGGCCTCAAGCGGTAATCGATCCATAAACGATGCCCTGCTCCAAATTCCTTCGTTATCCACGGCTGATTCTTAAAACGCATGTGAAGGAAAGGGTATAAGTGTCACAACATATATCAATCAATTGTTAGTAGTGTTTTGAGCTGATTTAAGTTATCTAAATAAATGTGTTTTCTAACTGTCAACAAGATGGCCATGAACACTCAGAATGCCGAACCTGAGTAAAGAGCTAATGACTGAGATTTCTACAACCCATTTCCAAATTTGACCCAATATTTTTATAGAGACAAATGATCCTACTACTAAACAAGGAGTTCGGATACATGGTGAATACTTCAGAACGTTTACAAGGTTTCTCTAGGATTTCACCTGGTGATCTTGCTTTTGATCCGACGTGATTCCATTACAATACGTGAGGGAGAGATGATATCAACAAATGGTTAAAATTTCACGACAATTCAAAAGGCCGTCCAAATATACTTTGTTATAAACCGAAATGGAAGAAAATAACAATGTGTTGTAAATGTTTGACATTTTGAACTCAAGTTCTAGGGTCACAGGTTTATTTCCCTAAATTTGACCTATCGACTAAGCGTTTGACCCTTTGTGACCCTTCTTTAAACTTGACCGCTGTGTGAAGGAGCTGTATCGATTGGATATATAGATTCTTGAGTGGTCACATAATATATTTAGACGACATAGGATGGACACAGCGCATTTCAAATAGCCTACTCTAATTAAGCACTTCGTGCTCAGCTGATGCTTTATATGTGATTCACATTGTCGCATACATTAAGAAGATTTGTGGTGGATAAAATTATTGTACGAGAACATATCTCTGCTGTTTTATCATGTGAATGACATGGATGTATATTCATGCGTGGTGCATTCAGATTTACATATCACACAAGTCGTAAGGTTGTTGGTAATCCGAACATTTATCTGATAGATCTCTTAGCGCCAGTAAAAGGATACAGAATATCTCTGACAAGATAACACAGTCAATGAACTCTGAAATAATGTTTAATCGTAATCAATTGCTACAATTAGCGAACATAAAACATTGTCATTTCGAAAGCCGGAAATAGGAACAAGGGAGACTACTCCCGTAACATTATAACAATAGTACAAACCAGCAGTTACTGCATACTGGCGTGATTTCTTCTTCTTTTTGCCTTCCTTTTTTTTTTTTGAAAACACTTAGGTAACTGATTATTTTTCCTATTGAAAACAATACAAGATAATAGTACAACTGTTAATTATAACTGAAATTAAAATACAGTCTTATACAAGTTATGAATCAGATATTATACTGCAGTATAGCAAAGACTAACAATGTAAAACTTATGTTCAGCAAGAAAGCACATTAGACAAATAATTGAAACAATTCAAAACTTGCAATTTAGTGTATAACTATATACGTGTAAACAGAGTTTGACAAAACAATAATTGTTAATTGTTAATTTAACAAGTTGTAAGTTACTGTAAGAACATCCTTAAAATTGTCTTTTTCATTAAACTACAACAACAGTCTGTATTGGCAACCTATATTATAAATCTTTCACGTTTAAGCTATGTCTCATAGTCTTGTAAGTACTTTGGAGGTTTACGATTACGTTTTGGTCTATCACATTGCATTAAATCACTGCTGTTAGGTAGCTGTTCTGAATCACTGGCAATGTTGCGATCAAATTGAACTGAACTATTAGTGCTGTCATTGTCACTTATAAACTCTCCCAGGAGAATCGGATAGTCGTCTTGGTTTGAATGTAAAACATGCGTATCAATAGTTTCAGCGGGTAGAGATAATTTGACTGGTATATCAACTGGAGCAGGTGGATGATAATCAGTTGGGGCGCGGATGTCATTATCATCGTCACTATCGTTTAAGTCGATGTTTTGAGTTTGTAAAGAAGGCATGTCACATGGGACTCGAAAACATTCAGAAGTTTTTATTTTATATGACGTAGCGCGTAGCTGGTTGCCCGAGAACTTTTTTATGAAACACCATTCCCCATCAACTGAGACTACTAAATAGCGGCTACGAGCCTTGGATTTGTCGCGATCAGAATATACATACACTAAGTCACCAACCGTAATCTGAGATTGTTTAAGGGTCATGTCATTTTTGGCTTTAGAGAGCTCACTCTTTGGGTGATTCTTTATTCTCTGTCTATGTTGGTTAATGATTATGTCTCTATCTGACACTGGTAGCTGATCATGGGTGAATTGACTTCGTTGTGTCCACGATTCTCTGGCGGACAATCCCCTTTTACGGATACGCGAGTTTAAGCGCGCGATAGCAATTGCCAATTGAAAGTCTGAGACTGGTCCTCCTCCGGGTTCTTGGCGGAGAATCTCTTCTCCAAGTTCTCCAATGGCTCTTTCAGCAACAGGATTTTTGTTAATGTTTTTTACACGGCCAATCTCAATAGAAATACGAAGTTTTTTTAGCAAGTCATCATCTCTTAAGCTCACAAATCCCGGTGCTGGGTCGACTCTGATTACTGCATGAGGGCCGTCCAACGGATGTAGGTCAATAACGCGATGCCATCTCGGAGTGTGTCACGTTTTTCATCTTTTATGATGCACGCGGTAGTAAACGAGGTTACAGTTTCACGAAGAACTAGTGTCAGTTGTCGATTGCGTTTAATAACGTCCGCAGCAAAGGAAACGCCGACCATTTCGGGAGGATCTTCTGATGACTGTTTGATTAGGGTTTTCGGAAACTTTTGTAAGGAGGCACAAATGTGACACGATTCGCTTACTCGACTTATTACTTTATTCATATCTAGTCCATAAAAGTGTCGTTTCATTACCAGCTGAAGTTGATGATTGGTTGGGTGGTCTAATTTAATATGAAGTGCTGTTGCAAGACCATCGAGCACGGGTCGCGGAACCACAATAGCCTCTGTAGATGGTAAAAGCGGATCATTACGGCGCACAATTAAAACACCGTCTTTGGCAATGGAAACAACGTTTAGATATCTCTTTATATATTTGATGTTGGTAAGTTTCTTTGAAGGCCGAGTGCCTTGTTTAAGGTGGGCATGTGTGCGACGAAGATCTGGGCAATCTGACTGAATGTCAGTCCATGCAGATCTAGTAGTAAATGGTAGACGTGTCATATTATCAACGACATCTTGGACATTTATTGACCTTACAACTGAGTCTTCGGTTTGTATAATAAAACAGCAGATCTGACATCGTGGTTCATTGCAGTCTGGTTCATTTCGACTAGAGAAATCTGACGGAACATTTGCAGAGCCTGCAAGATGTCTAACATTTACTTGATATCTACTGACAGTGGATAAGAATGACGTGACACGTGGACTGGCTGAGAACTCTCCGCGACACAGCTTTTCTATGGATTGAACACATGGCTGGCTGTCAGTTAAAACACATGCTTGGAGTTTTGATTGAATGATGAATGGACTAAAATGCTTTACTGCGGCTGCGATACACAATGCCTCTATCTCGCAAGGTAGCCAAGTCACCTGATGTTTTCTCAATTTTGCACTGAAAAACCCAGCTAGCTGTAATTTATCTTTCCGCGTTACATATAATGTCGCCCCGATTCCATGTTTGGTGACAGAGCCATCAGTGACTATCCACAATTGGTCTGAAGGTCTAGGAAGAACAATATATTTGTGAGTAGCCAGGGCCATTTGTGCATCGGAGAAATGTTTGTACAAGTTATCAGTCCAAACTACTTTGTCATTTGACTGCTGGCCAGCTATCGCGTTGTCTAATGGAGATAATAACTGTGAACATCTCTGTAAAACACGGCCAAGTACTTTGTAAGCGCCTATAAAGGACCTCAAGCCACGTACAGTATCTGGAGGTGGACAGTTTGATAAAACCGCAATCCTGTGAGGGCTGGCAGTTAGACTTCCTTGTGACCAAATCCATCCAAGGATGGTTGTCGATTTTGGACAGATAATAGTCTTGGTAGGTGACAATCGTAGATTAGCTTGCTTTAATGCTCGAAGTACGCGTTTCCAATTTGCTAGCAGCTGTTCAGGTGAGTCAGCACCACAGTATAAATCATCTGCTAGCTTTGCTACGATACCGTCTTGAAGGCAATCACCAAGCACCCGGCACATGAGTTCTTCAAGGGCGGTTTCTGATCCCGGCATTCCCATAGCACATCTCGAATAAACTCTTACTCCGCGAAACGGTGTTGCTACCCCACAATACTTCATTGAGGACTTCGCTAGCGGTATTTGGTAAAATGCGCTGGTAAGATCTGATACAATGATGTATTTCCATTGTGCGATGCTGCGCAGTGTCGAGTCCACATCGGGCATCAATGAAGGCTGAGGTTTGCTATACCGCCCAACATCCGCAAATGCAGTCACAAGTCGAAAACCGCCTTTAGGTTTCTTCACAAGGAAGGATGGGTTAAGGTATTCTGCTGTAATACCGATATCCTCTGGTCGTTGAAACACGCCTTGACTTTCAAGCTCATCAAATTTTTGTTGTAACTCGACAAGCTTGTCTCTAGCATATTGAGGTACCCTGCCCTTTCTTTGGGGGGGGGGGGGGGGGTTGCATTGAGCCCATGTTGACATTTGCTTCGAAGGGGCCCATAGCGCCGTTATAACCCATTATGGTTGCATCAAAAACTTGCGCAATGTGTTATTAAATTCTTTTCTTACATTATCCGTTAATACATTGTCTGGGTCGAGTACTACAGTGTCTGAGTTCAACGTGAACTTGTCTGATTTAGTGACCTTTTCGGAGATGGGGATCTGCAAATCTATGTTCAAATCTGGCTGAACGGTGTAGCGCACCTGGCAAAAATGTTCATTTTTCTTGAGAACCTGAGGTTCTTGAGTGTCATTTACTAACCTAACTTTACCACCAATTACTTCGGTGATGTGTGGAAGTGGCCAGTTTTGGGATAGTTTTGTACAATCTTTACGTGGCTCTATGGCGAGAGTAGTTTCTGGGTCAATTTCATTATCAACATCAATTTCTATGTAGTTCCCAGGCCAAACCGTGGAAGAAGTTCCTGATCTTAAGACATAAGCCTGAGTACGCCGAACTCGATTACCTGTAGAATCGGATACGGTTGGGCCATTGTAAATATGCACAGATTCGCCGATGATGATTTGATGTTTAGCAGGTCTAACAGATATGTCATTAGTCATCATAAATGGGATTCCAGCGAGAATGTCAACATCCATCTCGTTGACAACGAGTGCTTCTAGCTGCAGCTCCATGTTGTCTCTCGATAAGGTAAGACGCGTCTCTCCAACTATATTAAGTGGCGTTAACCCATCTGCTTGGAGCGCACTTTGGTCACTTTTCTTAATTATAGCTCCAATATATTCTGCTACAGAAGTTCTGATCATGCTTATTTCAGCTCCTGTGTCCAATGTTACTTGTAAAGGAAAATGTTTATAAAATACTTTCATCTGAGGTGACTTTTTTGTACTAACGCGGCGAGAAGTAACGATAGGGTATTCATTGTCAGTTTTGTCATTTCCTAAATGGTGGTGTTGGTTCATGGAGTTGTTATATTCATGTTCATCATCGTTTTCAACATTTCCATCAAAGGTTTGACGTACTCGAGTCATAAACATTCTGTCTTCCTCTGGTAGGAATTTGCATGCACTGAGAAAGTGTTGAACATTTGGACGCCCAGCTTGTTTGCACAAGGCACATATTTTGGATTGACGTTTTGAGTTGGGGAAACGTGTTGATCGTTGAGGGGTTTTGTAAGCAGTTCGTAATATTTTGGCATCTGCTGACGAATGTATCTCATCCAGGAGACTGTCCAATGCCTGGGATATTTCAGGTTTTAATGAGGAGAGAGTTTGCGATCTTAGTTCTGTTCCGTACCTTTGTTTAACCAAATTCGGAAGATCATTATGTATTAAGCGAAGCCATGTTAAGACTATGAAATTTTCAAGTGACGGAGACATTTCTTCATCGGCTTCTGGTATCTCGCCATGGTGGCGTATGTTGCCGTCTGATTTTAGGAGGTTGTCTTCAATAAAGCTGTTCAGTCTTTGGTAAAGATCCTCATGTCGCTCTCCCTGTTCGATGCGTATGTTGTTGAAGTCTATGAAGTGAGCGCCAGTGGATTGGAACCCAAAATGTAATCTAACGGATTGCCATATACCGGATAGAGATGTTGAATTTTTGACAATAGTATTTCTAGAGATGATTGGGCAATAGTTGGCAATCTGCCCAAGCATCAACTCTAGGTGAGTAACTTTCTGGTCTGCAGTTCGTCGTTGAGCCTCTGGAACTGTCTCATCATCGTCCACTAAACCGCGTCGAGGGTTGGCGTGAGATTTTCTTTGCCAAACAAAACCGTCAACGAGAAATGGAGCGAAATTCCGGTCCAGAGATAAAGTATACTGGAGATTTTGTCTCCAAGCTTCGAAAGACGTTATATTTTCGTTTTTGGTTAAGGACCATTGTTTCGGTGCCCGAATGTTCGCCATTATACAAAAGAAATGTCCTTTCCACGCCTGTGTCGTTTAACAGTTACTGTAAAAACTGCCTTGTCCGAATACCGTTCCTGGTCGAAAACGTATCCACTTTACACTGAAGTTTTAAAGTACGAATGTTTATGCACTTGATTTAGTCCGTAAGACCAACCGCTGCCACCACGCCAGTAAAAGGATACAGAATATCTCTGACAAGATAACACAGTCAATGAACTCTGGAATAATGTTTAATCGTAATCAATTGCTACAATTAGCGAACATAAAACATTGTCATTTCGAAAGCCGGAAATAGGAACAAGGGAGACTACTCCCGTAACATTATAACAATAGTACAACCAGCAGTTACTGCATACTGGCGTAGCACA
>JASEVX010000003.1:146876978-147076075 GCA_031761405.1 Serripes groenlandicus
GTAGCGAATTATTGAAAGACTGAAAGGTGAAAAGGTTACCTGTTTCGATCTATCCACGTGTACATATGTACACTAATTATGTGAAAGGGACCGTGCATTTAGTTCGAGAGTTCGGGGAAAGGTGATCGAGCTATCCGTAGTAGAACAACTTGAATTATATAGGGTTTTGGTCGGGAGACCGGGAACACGTGTTCGAGCTTTCCCATGTTCGAGCCACAGAGGTTTGACTGTATATGCAAATATTACATGCTATGATATATATATAACGTAAGAATGTGAATTACATGTACACTGACAGTTACTTTAAGAGTATACATCTCTCTTACATATATTATGTTTATAATATTTCGAATAAATGTTTAAAAAAAAAGAAAAAAAAAAAAACATAGCATACCTTCGATCTATGAAGAATGTATCATCAATATGTTCGTATTAATTCATCTTAACATACGTATTTACCTCAATCTATAAATTTAAATCAAATCAAGATCTAATAAACGACCAGTTACGCTAGTAATGGTCAAACGAGGGGTGTTCAAAAAGTCGGAAAAGTGCTCCTTTTCTTTATCTTACGTAGCACTGTCCATACAAATGCGCTATTATGTAGATCACGATATTCCCTGGGTCAAAAGGTTATTTACAGATCTGTTTTCTTCGTTGAGAATGAGAACGCTTTTCTATAGCAACGTCATCAACATTATCCCGGCCCAATCTTCAGTATTTCTTTATGTACATTACAATGTTTTTGAAACAGTACCGCCCATTATCTATAATTTTAAAGGTAAGATTACTAAACGACAGGTAATTATTCACCGCCATCTTCCTGACATGACTGTTGATGAATTAATTTTGATTTCTGTCGTCAGAAACTTAAACATCCGGTATTTTTTCTGATAGCAGGTGAAGAATAGAACCTCCTTTTTTAGGTTGACAAATAGAAAAAGTCATGAACATATTTGAAAAAGAAAATGCACATCATGTAACAAGGAACTTTCTGTAATATATTGGAAACGACATTTACAAATTAAGAAGCATAAGGTTAAGGAATATGAATACTTAAAGAAAACTGGCTAACCATTTTCATATCGGTTTGGATAACTTTTAAGATTTGATATTAAATATAAAACACATTTCCAAGAGATTTTCAAATATAGAAGAAGCAGCTTCAACTTGTAGTGTTGAGTCTCAAGATCATATATAATGAGGATTCTTATTATCATTTTTTAATTTATGAGTAAACAAGTAAGAAAGTGCCCTTTACATCATGATACAGTGAACCATGAATGTAAACATTTAAAACAAGTTGACGATCTAAACAAACAACTGTGCAATGGTTACTAACCGATTCTCATTTATTTTAACATTGTTGATGAAGATACAGTTGTACTTTCACCTTTAACATAATTCAGAGACAACGGATACTTTGAGACTCCACACACGAACCCATTTATTCACGGTGTGCAGGGGATGCCATTTCAACTGCCCACAGAAGCAGCCTATTTTGCTTCATTTAAACATGATAATTAATGGAAGAAGAAAATACAAAAATCGTTGATTAGCCTATCGTTGTTCTTAGGACATGATCGTTACACCAGAGGAAAGGACCCTTTCCCTCATATAGACGCTTTCTGACGCCTCTGCAGCAGACAGCTTTTTGAAAACATAGTGACAAAAGAAGAAATTGCACAAAACGTGCAATTCTCCTTTTGCCACAATGTTTTCCACTTTCTGTCATAGGTTATCCATTCAATTATGGAGATTTTCTATGTTTTGACAAAATACGTTCAAAGTCGTCTGCTGCAGAATTGTCGTATGAGGGAAAGGGTTAATTTTGTTTGGTAATGTGGAGAAGAACATAATAATCAGATTGGTTATGTAGCAGTGTTCTATCTGTAATCCCCATGATTATCAGCAGTGTAAAGTGTAAGATTACATGTAAATAAAACAATTAAACATTTACCTTTTACTCACAGAAGTGTTAACATGGATAAATACAACAGTTTAGTGGACAGAACTAAGGAGAACTTTAAATTCAGGTTTCCAAATTACTATAATTATGATATGAGGTTAAACTCGTATCAAGTGTGGGCCAAAATAAATTCAGTCTCGAGCTGAAAGTGGAATTCTTATACACAGGACAAAGTGATCATGTTCAATGTTTTAGTTGTTAGGAAATGTACCTTTCTAAGAGCACTCAATCATGACCAGCGCCAGCGGGGATTTTAACCAGGGAAACTGGTTCAAAATCTTCATCGCTAACTATTGGGTCAGGACGGATTCCTAACCATGCGTAAAGTGGAGACTCGGGCCAGACTGTGCATCTGCCTGCAGTGCTAACAGCGTCTTCACTTACCAGCTAAAATGTAATATATACTTTTCTGACAAAATAAACCAACAAACAATATTGCCCTCACTAGTTGCACGCCTTTGTAACTATGTATTTTCACGGCAAAGTGTGAGTACAAGGAGAAATTGCTGATAATCCTTGTGCCTTATTTTTTTAAACTATTATATTGAAAAATTAAACATTCATTTTTTAGAGATTTCCATCACTTCCCTAGATTTTTTTCGCTGTCGTCTGATGTAAAATGTGATATTGTATGTGTGAAAGGTTAAGTGGTGACAATTGCCAGGTGCGGGCTCACAATGTTGCTTCTTCTGATGATAAAGCTTTGTTACCTTTTATTTAATCAGTTGACGTTTTATCCCCGGAGTCAGGTTGTTGACGGCATCGCCCACTAACAGTACTTTGATTCCTTCTTGTATACGCCAAGGAATTTTGACAAATATGTTAATCTTCATTTTTCAAGTAATGTGTTTATGGATTTTGTAATAAAAACAGAAATATAACCAAACTTAGAATAGGATTAAGTAGACATTTAAATTTTGAAATGAAACATCGTGTATGTTCCTATTGTTTGCTCTGTAAAGCTAGTGTGATAGTTGAAAATGTCTTCTTAGTTGTGGATATGTTTGAAACAGTATAGTTATGAGAAAACCTCTAACTTATCTCTGTTTTAATGATTGACACTTACAGATAATGCTATTTGAAACAAAAGTCATTGGCTTACATACACCGTTGATTGTACCTTTAACAAAAGTCATTTCATAAGTAGCTGTTTCCCCAGATACACACTTCTCCTGCTGTGTCGTAAACATTCCGTGAATTACTTTCTTAATCATATATAACCATGTATTTTGTGCCGGTGGCCTTTATTTACAAATAAAGAATTATTTTTATATAGTACTACCTTGTATAATTATTGACGCCGCGTGGAAGCGCGGCGTCAGTATGGGATAGGTTTTAATTTTGTACCATGGGGTGACGTAATCGAAAAGGGAGAAACCAATGTTATTATTGTTAAAAAAACCTCTGTTGTTTGTTTGAAAAAAACAACCTTTATGAATCAATAAATTGTATAAAATGATTTAAGACTCAAGAAAGATACAAATTTAGGTCATGTCTTCTACCGTTATTACAAAACTTTAGACACATCTAATGGGTATTAAATAACTTTCCCTAACTTCCTAGCTACGCTTTCTTATATAGTTTGGTTTACGACCCGATTCATCAAAGCTCAGAAGCTCTGGCGATGTTTTTGCCCTATTTACAATATTGAGATTTTTAAATAAATGGGTAATCTTTAAAAAATCAAAGATGATTCATTTTAATTACTACATATTACAGTATGATTCTAGAAACTGTAAAAACAAACGTTGACCCAACTATGCAATAGGCAATGGCCGTAACGTGACCCATTCTATTTGAAAAATGCAGCATGTCATCGCATGGCGATTTTGGTCATTCTTATTGAATAGACGACAGGTGTCAATAACTTATGTAGTACTCTGGCCAGCTACATCAAATTGTCCACGAGAAAAACACAGGTAAATAAACGAGATCGTATAGTGATACATTTATTTATTTAAATAGGTAAATTAGAGTCTCACGACTCTCTCTGTCTGTCTGTCTGTCTGTCTGTCTGTCTCTCTCTCTCTCTCTCTCTCTCTCTCTCTCTCTCTCTCTGTCTCTCTCTCTCTCCTCTCTTCTCTCTCTCTCTCTCTCTCTCTCCCCCCCCCCCTCCGAACCGAATGGTTAAAAGCACGGCGTTGATATCGGATGTAGGAAGGATTTCTTAAATGTCGTAGTAACTTTCTTTCTCTCTCTCTCTCTCTCTCTCATCTCTCTCTCTCTCTCTCTCTCATCTCTCTCTCTCTCTCCACCCCCCCCCCCCCCCCCCTCCGAACCGGATGGTTAAAAGCACGGCGTTGATATCGGATGTAGGAAGGATTTCTCTAAATGTCATAGTAACTTCTCCAGGAATTTCATTCAAGAATCATTAACAGGTGGTCATTATAAATGCGTCTTCTCCAGGAATTCAATTCACGAGTCGAACAGGTGGTCATTATAAACGTGATCTCTGTTTCATTGATAACCTGTCTGTAAAGATTAGGTCTCAGTTCCTACTACGTTAATGGGATCTTGTAGAAAAACAATATCTCACTGCATTTTCACAAAACAACCAAACACCCATTTTGCATTGTGCGACCCATATAGAAATACAAAGTTTGAGAGTTGCGATTCCAATATCCCCTTCGGATATTATCTGCTGCGTTAAAAACTGCATATGCGGACATTGAGCCTGCATGGCGGACATTAATCCCTCATAGGCGGATATTAGCCCCATCACCAGTCATTGAAAACCGGGACACAAATAAGTTATTTTCAATGGTATCAATGCAGTCTAGATATATAGCCCAATTCGTAAATCTCCTCGGACGAAACGAAACTCAGAGAAGACATATATGGACAGGAGTATGAGACACGTTTAGGAATTAAAATCAGTGTTTCAATTTGCATGTAATGAATACAATGATCAGCCTGTGAATTCGGGCATTCTAATTATGGTCAACATTGTTATCCATGAAACAGTATTTATATCAAAAGCAAGTCCCTACCAATGTGGTAATTTGATAGAATCATTCATGATGATACAACTAGCTGGACACCAGGGGAATAAGGCTTAACATGTAAATCAATACCACGGATGTTATATATCCAATACTCATAAATATTTCGCTAAAATGTAAAGAGTTTCGGGTCCTCAAACTGTCAAATGATGGCTGAAAAAATACGCATTTAGAATAAATGGCGGTTCGAATAACAGCTTAATTGTTCTACTAACCAGGATTTAAAAACCTCAACAGGCTTGACATCTTGTGTAGTTGTATTAAAGTAACCTTGAAGTAAAGCACCTGATACACACGGAGGAAGAAAACATGAAACATGTGTTATTGTACTTACTTTTCATGTACGCGGTATTTTTTTTTCTTGCTTTATTTTATATTGTAATAACTAATTGTATTAACTGTTCCAAAAATTAATAGACTGACATTATTCATAAGGATAAAAGATTATCAAAAAGGTAATGTATTTCGAATATTTGTATCTATTGCAATAAAAGCATGTTTAAATTTCCAGAATATATCTTTGCTATTATCATATCTTCACTAGCTTTTGAGTTTACTTGCTACTTGGGATGGGTGATATTTTAGTAATCAATTTACTGTTACTTATACCTCTTATCTACGTCCCTGTCTATATGTATGTTTATCTACCATCATGTCAAATAATTCCGTATTCCATGATACTCTGTTCAGAATTGTTTAAGGTTTAATAAATTGATTTAAACTTTTGTAGCATGTGACTTCTATAAGTGTTTGTAACTGTGAGTAAAGCAATTATTCTCACCCTCATCTACATCAAAACACCTCACATACTCCACAAATGATACAACACAACTACATATATAGGATAGAGTATGGAACGCCTTTGCTGCCTTATTATACAATATTTGTTTGTATTCTGTGTAGTCTTTACACTTTTGTGCAATACTCCTTTATGATATGTACAATGATTAATGTGTCAGGTGCATACTCCTTTTCGTTATGTGTTGCACACTTCATTATACTTTGTATACTGATGGTTGTGTCTTGTGAATTATCCATTTCGTTATTAGTATACCTCAGTATGTGATCAGTACCGATCGTTGTGTCGTGTGCCTTCCCCATTCGTTATGTGCATACATTCAATAGAAAAGAGTACCCAACTCTGTCAAGATTTCTTTTAAGAAGTATGGACTTTCGACTTAGAAACTACATTGAATTATGGTAACATCTTTAAAGACTTAACCCTTTAGGATATTGCTGTGAAACTTGGAATACTTGTTTACCATCATGACCCCATCTGTAGACAAGAGAAAGTAACTCTGTCAAGGATTTTTGTTTTGCCTCTTACTGCAAAAGAAAATGTTTTATTGTCAAGCACTAAAAACGTCGAGCGCGCTGTCTTTTCTGTGGAAAAGCATAACAAATGTCTCCATCAGCACACATCACATGTATTGTACTTTACATAGGGTTCCTATATAGAAATGTTATTTTAAAATTACTGCGTTTCCCTACAAATCCATTCAAGGTCAGTTAACTGTGGTTATTATTATTACCCTCTTGAGACGAGGTCGCCGATGGGATATTGGGATCCGCCCGTACGTGTATGGCAAGCCAATTGTCCAATAATTACGTGAACCCAGGTTCACGTTCGAAAAACTAGGATTAACGATCGATAAACTAGGTTTTTCGAACGTAAAACCAGGTTTATCGAATACTAACTTATATTTTCGAGCGAAAACATAGGATAACGGGCGTAAACCATAGTTTACGCTCGTGAACCCATGTTCACGCTCGATAAACTAGGTTTCTCGATTGAACTAAGAATTTCGGTCGTTATCCTAAGTTCACGAGCGTGAACCTATGTTTACGGGCGTGAATCTGGATTCATGAGCGTGAACCATAGTTTACGAACGTGAACCTAGGTTCACGGTCGTAAAGATAGGTTCACGTTCGTAAACTATGGTTCTCGCTCGTAAACATAGGTTCACGGTCGTAAACCTAGGTTCACGCCCGAAATTCATAGTTGATTTGATAATCCTAGTTTATCGACCGTAAACCATGGTTTACGTTTGATAAACTAGGTTTCTCGATTGAACTACGAATTTCGGTCGTTATCCTATGTTTACGTGCGTGAACCGTGGTTCACGAGCGTGAACCTATGTTTACGAGCGTGAACCATAGTTTACGAACGTGAACTTATGTTTACGACCGTGAACTTGGGTTTACGAGCGTGAACCTACGTTTACGAGCGTGAACTATGGTTTACGAGCGTGAACTATGGTTTACGACGTTATCCTATGTTTTCGCTCGAAAGTATAGGTTAACATGCTTTTACGTTCGAAAAACCTAGTTTATCGATCGTTAATCCTAGTTTCTCGACCGTAAACCTAGGTTCACGTAATTATTGGACAATTGTCCAATAATTACGTGAACCCAGGTTCACGTTCGAAAAACTAGGATTAACGATCGATAAACTAGGTTTTTCGAACGTAAAACCAGGTTTATCGAATACTAACTTATATTTTCGAGCGAAAACATAGGATAACGGGCGTAAACCATAGTTTACGCTCGTGAACCCATGTTCACGCTCGATAAACTAGGTTTCTCGATTGAACTAAGAATTTCGGTCGTTATCCTAAGTTCACGAGCGTGAACCTATGTTTACGGGCGTGAATCTGGGTTCATGAGCGTGAACCATAGTTTACGAACGTGAACCTAGGTTCACGGTCGTAAAGATAGGTTCACGTTCGTAAACTATGGTTCTCGCTCGTAAACATAGGTTCACGGTCGTAAACCTAGGTTCACGCCCGAAATTCATAGTTGATTTGATAATCCTAGTTTATCGACCGTAAACCATGGTTTACGTTTGATAAACTAGGTTTCTCGATTGAACTACGAATTTCGGTCGTTATCCTATGTTTACGTGCGTGAACCGGGGTTCACGAGCGTGAACCTATGTTTACGAGCGTGAACCATAGTTTACGAACGTGAACTTATGTTTACGACCGTGAACTTGGGTTTACGAGCGTGAACCTACGTTTACGAGCGTGAACTATGGTTTACGACGTTATCCTATGTTTTCGCTCGAAAGTATAGGTTAACATGGTTTTACGTTCGAAAAACCTAGTTTATCGATCGTTAATCCTAGTTTTTCGACCGTAAACCTAGGTTCACGTAATTATTGGACAATTGGCTTGCCATATACGTGCATGTCGAAATGTTTATACCGGGAAAAGGATGCACTGTTGTATTTCTAATTCCTTCGACGTGTTTTGCAATGGAATCACACAAAATATTCACTTTTCTTTTAATGACTGCAATTAATATGCCTAACAAAAAGGCGTTTTCGCTCTAGCACTTTTATTTGTGGGTGGACATCTTCCATACAGCATACTGTTTTACAGGTTCAGTGTCAGGAGAGCTTGGACGGGTTTAACTGACTTAGATCAAAGGTTAAGGCCACAGTGTATACTAATACACCTGTATGCAATGACATCGTTGCTCTCGCACTTTGATTTGTGGACGAAATCACGTCATACTTCATACACAGGTCCAGTATCAAAATAGTTTGGATGCGTTTGTGTTTCTCCGATTTATTTCAAAGATCAAGGTCAATGTGACTAGTATACGTCTGTAATGAATGGGTCATTACTCTCTAGCCCTGTCATTTAAGGATGGAATTCTGGACTACTTCATACATAGGTTTAGTGTAAAGAGATCTTGGACATGTTCGAGTTTTACTTACCTAATACAAAGGTCAAGGTCACAGTGACTTTAATACATGTCTGAAACAACGTATAAAACAACGGCATCGCTCTAGCACTTACATTCCCGATGGAATTCTTTCATACTTCATACATTGGTTCGGCGTAAAGAGAGCTTGGATGGGTTCATGCTTCACTGAAGTAGGTCAAAGGTCAAGGTCATAATGAATATAATACTTCTGTACAAGAATACCTGGCAAGGTCATTTGTATCGTCAGCGACGCCCTTGTTTTATAAAAGGTTTCTAGATATATATAGGAATACCATTTCAGAATTCATGCCTATAAAATATTCCAGTCAATATAAGTAAATGTCGTTATGTTCCTTATATACAGGGTTTACATTGTATATACAGTTCTAAATATTACTTTGTAATTCCTTATTTTCGATACAAGTCCATTCAATGTCAGTTACCTGTGTTTTGTTCTGTTTATAAAGGATTTATATATAGAAATAATAACTTAAAAATTCCTCATTTTACATACAAGTCTATTCAAGGTAACCCTTTCCCACATACATCAAATATGTAGCAGACACATTTGAAAACATACAGCCAAAACATAAATGATCTCTATAAATAAATGAATACAATGTGGAAAAAGGTAAAAATTTCTCCCTTTGCCACAATGTTGTCAAAAGTCGTCTGCTGCAGAGACGTCTGAAAGTGTTTATATGTGGGAAAGGGTTAATCTGTGTTCTGTGTTCTGTTCCTCATTTCAAGGGTTTCAATATATGAATATTGTTAACTCCTACTTTTACATACACGTCCATTTAATGTCAGTTAGCGGTGTTTTGTTCTGGGTGTCTGCGTCCTTGATGAATGCAAACAGTACTTGCATCAAGTGAGGGAACGTTTCGCTCTCATAGGAATCAAGAGCTAAGCACATATGGATCAAGTGGCTGGCACTCTAGCTCTCAGGAACTGCTTCCCAATACCACTGTCCACCATTTGATTGTTCATTAGCACTATTTATATATTACATTTTTAGGGTCGTCCCTTTGAAGATATCTGAGAGAGAAAAAAATCTTGAAATTGTATGAATAAATCTGGTACAGATATGAAAACATTGTCAATAATTAATCCACAATTACAATCATACTACGAAGAATTGCTTTTGACCCTTTCCCACCTTTTTTGTTTTCAATACATGATTTTCAAAGTTGTCTGCTGCAGGTTTGGTGTATGCTGGATAGGGTAAAAGTGTTTGTCGTACCAGACCTTGTGACAATGCAGTTTTTAGCAAGGGCCTTGTAGAGTCAAAAAGCGTGACAAATGTAGTGGCGGATTTAGCGGGGGCCCATAGGGCCCGTGCCCGACTCCCCCACCCCACGAAAGAAGTCACGTTAAATATACAGTGGCAGATTAACCGGGAGCCGTAGGGCCCGTGCGTCGAAAAATTAATGGTAAACAAAGAAAGAGCGTGGCAAATGTAGTGACGGATTTAGCGGGGGCATAGGGCCCATGCCCGACTCCCCCACCCCACGACACCCCGACCCGGTCGGGCATCATACATATTGAAAGTTTATCTTATCATTAATGATATCTGGTCCATGTTCGAATAAGGGTCATATCGGGTAAACAAAAATAGTTCACTAGGCAAAATGATGGAGAATCCTGATAACACACTGGATGTTGCATTTTGAATCTTTGTCAGAATAATTGTCTTGATGAGTTTTGCATATTTCAAACACTTTCTCCCAGTCTAGTACATGGTTTAGAGAACTATTTCAACTTGATGGAATGTGATTTAACATTGACATATTTCTCAATATAATAATGCAGAAACTTTAAAATATTCTGCCTAAACCTGCTGTCAAATTTCCCGTTGATTCTTCATGTCTTAAATGTGTATACTTGTGAGCTCTTGCACTCATGTGAGCGATATAGTGCCAACAAGGTCCTTATGTGTTTAAATTGGCAGTTTAATAAAATTTACTATTTGTGGCATGCTCTTTCAACTTCTTGACAATAAATACATAAACATAAACTGCAATTGTTATTTCCTTTCACATTTTCCCTACTTCTCCAATCTTCCAGCAGCCCCAAGGCCTTTAGCACTGAAGTGCTTTGATTCCAATATCGGCATTGAATTACTTCACATCTGTCTTTCTATATCAGCTCTCTGTTTCTAAACACCATCTCGGGTTCAGAGAGATGTCTTGGTAGATGCAGATTGTATATTATGTCAATGAAAGTGGATGATATGTGGAATATTTTTGAAAATGAATGGACAGTTTACCAGCTAAATATCAAAATGAGGTAACTTGTTTGCATATCAGCCGGAACATGGATTTGATTTGACATCACTTACCCAAAAGAAAGAACTCGAAATAAATTTTATGTTAAAATATATGAATTACATGATTAAAAATTAAAATGTATTTCTACGCTGTAAACATGACTTGATCACGCGCGACGTGCATGTGATCACACAGTTATCACACAGTTATCGCTAATAATATAATTTTAAGTCTATATTGCTAAATAAGAATATATCATAAAATAGATTGTTTTATACATGCTTGAATAATCTTTTTTACAAGAAATTAATATTTGGATACCCGGTAGGCCAATGTGATTACCATTCTCCACTTTCAGACATATTGAAATTATTGCGACAAAAGGAAAAACTGCTCATAATGAGCCATTTCTTCTTTAGCCACCATAGAGTTTCTTTTTTCTAGACTAGATATTTGCAAAGCCATCTGCTTAAGAATGTTTGACCCGTCCCGCGAGAAAACCAACATTATGGCTTCGTAATGTATCGACCCAGATCAGCCTGCGCAGTCCGATAGAGGTATAGAGTAATGATTCCTGAAACAGAAAATCCACGGGAGGCGAAAAGTGTCTTTCCGCGTAAGCCTGCGCGACATGATTATGTTGATCTGGGCCGACACATTCCGTCTCCGAGGAATAGAGGTATAGAGTAATGATTCCTAAAACAGAAAATCCACAGGAGGTAAAAAGTGTATATCCAGGTAAGCTTGCGCGGCTTGCTTAGGTTGATCCGGGTCGATACTTTACGCAGAGTTCACAATGTTGGTTTTTCTCGCGGGACGGCTCATTTGTATGTGGGAAAGAGTTTAACACACCTCGTATCTGCCAACCTGATTCTAGGTAGTATATGTTTGGTTGTATGGCGTTTAACCCTGCTTTCTACAGTATTTAAGTCACGTCTCGGCGCCTACCAGTACTGATATACTGACACCAGCGTTAACATCAGTCGTTGTAATGCTATCCCAGCAACCTTGAGCGTCAAGGAAGCCGAGGTCCCGATAAGGAGGAGTATATGTAGCTCTTTTACCAACGATATCTCACTTAGTATCCAACCAAACCCTATGGTGTGGGTACTCAAAAGAATTGTCTCAATGAGACAATTCTTTTGAGTACACACAACATAGGATTAGAGGGGAAAATAACGATTTTAGAACGTACAAAACTCCCCTTACCTAGAGCTCTGAATGAGAGAACCCACCAGTACCGATTTGGAAATATTCGGTATGACCCAATCAGGGATCGAACCATGGTCTCACGTTCGTTTGCCGGCTGCTCTAACCAATAACCACCGAGGCGGTTAATATATTCTTGACTTTGACCTAAAAGATAAAAAAAATCCTACTTTGCTTTTTGTTGAGTTAAACTAAAGATGCATCAACATGTGTCTGGAGAAAGGAAATGTATAATACAGATTGAAAGCAACATTATTGGGTAGATATGATAAATATATCAAGCATAACTAGCTATAATATTCTGCTACATCAATTGCGTACGTGCATATGGTAATATAACAGCCTCGTCTATCGATTTGAGGTCTCGTTCATTCTCCGTAAAGGGATCACAAAAAAGGATATTGACTTATAAATACATGATTGGGATTGCATGTGAGTGAAGGCTCTGGTACGCAGATGCACTAGGACCCCAAATCGCCAGACGCGGTTCATTTGTTCCCAAGTAGGCATTGCAAAGGTGCAGACCGATCTGGAACATCGCTTGTCAGAAGGTCCTGAAGGCCAATTATCGTATGGCGAAGCCAATATGAGCCGTCCCGCGAGAAAAACCAACAGTGTAGCCTTTGCGTACAGTATCGACCCGGATCAGCATAAGCCTGCCGCGCAGGCTTACGCGGGTAGACTCTTTTCGCCTCCTGTGTATTTTCTGTTTCAGGAATCATTACTCTATACCTCTATCCCCCTGAGACGGAATGTGTCGGCCTGGATCAGTATGCGCAGGCTGATCTGGTTCGATACATTACGTAGAGGCCATAATGTTGGTTTTCTCGCGTGGCGGCTCATATATATATAAGACATCCTAAAGTGTGTAAATGTAATAAATAATACCTGTATGGGTGAAATATGATTAAAGATCGCAGTAACCATGGAAATAAAATCGAATACATATCAAGATTATTTTTTTTTGTCCGTGTGCCTCGTATTCGACATATTTGGAGGAATCTGCTTTGAAAACATGAACCGTTTGAAAATCCATGTAGAGAGCTGAATGTTCGGAACCATTTAAAAATGAACAGTAAAGGTATTATGTCACGTTCGGTTTAGTTAGGGTTTAACTCTTTCAGCGCAGAATTGTTTAAAGTAGACTCTTCCATGTTCAAACTCGGACGAAACTATTTTCATGTTATAGGATTTTTGAAATATCTTTATAACTTACAGCCAAACAATGCAGATTTTAGGTGAGACAGCTCGTTACGAGCTACCTCACCTGAATATGTAGTGTTTGCAAAAAGCTCAATATTGCCTTTGGCGCAGAAAAAGAGTTAACCCTTTCTCACATACGAGAATTCTGCAGCAGACGACTTTAAAAAAATCTAGACAACAAATTCTAAAATATCTTTAAATGAAAGGATACATTTTTTTTAGAGCTCAAAACATTGTGACATAAGAGAAAAATTGCTCGTTTTGAGCAATTTCCCCTTATGTCATAACTCATAATGTTTTCAAAAGTCGTCTGCTGCAGAGGTGTCAGAAAGCGTCTATATGTGGGAAAAGGTTAATAGAAACACATCACACACACGATACCTTTAATTGACGGAAAACGGAAAGATCTTTATTTATTTTCCATTTGCAACTGCATTCCAAATCGTGAAACCATTTGCAAGTTTCTGTATCCGTCAAATTCGCTCACTACATCAAATAACCCCATAACCCGCCCGCTGAATTAATATGAAAAAGGAAAAGCGTCGTCACGAGCACAGCGTCTATAATGGGTCTAAGCTGTAGGTATATGACTACCATGATTAAGGAATATGTTACAAGCTGTCGGAACTGGGACCGTTATTGTACACTATCTTTATCTTTTGGTGCAAAGTAAAATCATCAAACATTTAAACATTCACTTCATCACATGAGCATACACATATATCATATATAATACAGCAAGGTCAAACATAATAATAGTGTTAACTAGATATCCTTCAATTTGGCCTTGTGACATAGTTTCAGACTGGTTTATAGCAATGTTCAAAACATCCATTCTGCCACAGTTTCAACATGCTAACATTAAAAGAAAAGCTTTCCGAGTGTTAAAAACATTTTCCTTAAATATGGTCTAGTGACCTTATCTTTGATCCGACATGACACATAATTGAAATTGGCCTAGATATTTTCGGGACAAACATTCTGACAAAGTTTCAAAATACTGAAGCAAACATTGAGGTTAAGAGTGTTTACAAGATTGTTCTCAAATGTTTCCTAGTGACCTTGTTCTTTTTTATCCAACATGATCTTTAATTGAATCTAGACTATATTTGACCATAACACCAATTCTGACAAAATGTTAACATGCTAAAATTAAAAATGCAGCATTCAAAATGTCTGATTGTTTACAAAATGTGCCTTCAATTTGCTCTAGTGACCTAGTTTTTGATCCACCATGACCCTTATTTTTACTAGGCCTATATATTGTCAAGACAAACATTCTGACAAAGTTTCAAGTTTCTGAAGTAAAAGTGTGGTTTCTAGACTGTAAACAAGATTTTCCTTCAGATTGGTGAATTGACCTAGTTTATGACCCGACATGACCTAAATTTGAACTTAGCCTTTCTCCAAAATAACATCAATGCCATTATTCTTACAAAGTTTCATCATGCTAAATATAAATATGCAGCCTCCAGTGTTAACAAGATTTTCCTTCAATTTGAACTTGTGACCCAGTTTTTGACTTTGTCCTCATATGACCAAGTTTCAATCTTGGTCTAGATATCATCAGGACAAACATTCTGACAAAATTTGTCCAAGTGACGGGGACTACTTTTTGCCGGGTCCTAGTAGTGAATAGTTAAGCACGTACGCGGTCTGTCATACTTGCCGGGATCGCCTAATGTAGTAGTGGTCGGTTTCCACTATTATTGGAAATTATCTCGTCATTTGGTTACTTATATAAACTGAAACTTCTTATGTCGCCCTTTTATTTTGTCACTGAGTCCATGAAATTGAAAAAGGTATTTTTTTTTTTTAAATTTGTAATATGCGCAGGGCCTTTTTACCTTATATAAGTGACACCGTTTTAAACGGTGTCTTCCCAATTGGAAAACGTTGTTTTTTTCCCAATTGGAAAAAAATATTTCCCAAAATCTAAAAAAAAAAAAAAAAAAAAAAAAAAAAACAATTAAGTGAAGTGAAGTGGAATACACTATTAACATATATATTTGTCTTGTTTAAGGTAATATGATTGTTTAATTGCATTATATAAACCAAAAGTCTTAAGTTATTGTAAAAAGGACTATTTATATAGCCACATGTTATATGTCTAATTTTTCCCAATTTGGCAAACAATCGCGCTAAAATTTCCCAAAATGAAAAGCTAAGGCCTCTTCCCAATTTCTGGAAAAAAGGCCCTGATCCGACATAAAGACAAGGAAATTCATTTCGTAGATGTATGGTGAATTATCAAAAATATTTAAATACATCTACAGTTAAAGTAAAAGAGAAAATTGTCTGATAGACTCACAGCTTTAACCTTTAGATGGATTGCATGTCAAACCCTCGTTGAATGAAAATACAGGGCTTGATTCTCTAATTGGTATCGTGTCTGATAAGATAAGAAATTGTTTATTAAGTGACATGGTGAAACAGTTTCGACTTCAATTGAAAAGGGGGGAGGTAAATAAAAAGAACTTAATTAAAATAATTATTTTAAGTTGCGTGTTCCTGTATGATAACTAAATATTTATATCCCTGTTTTCAATTACGAAGACATCTGATCGTACACTATCTAGCTGAAATAACAATCAAGATGATATCAGTGATACCGACTATCTAAACTAATTCACCATAGAAGCACGTCCCGGCAGATCCCGGCAGATCCCGGCAAATAGCAATTGTTGATGGCGTGTGAACGAAGGACATCAGACAAAATGTGATCATGAAAAACACAAACTGTGCAATCAAAGAACAGGACTTTATTTGATTTTGATATACTTATCCGTTTATAAACATTACCTTGTATTAATCCATTAGTATTATATGTAATTAGCTGAATTTCCTCTCCAGTCATCCTCATAACAACTGTAAGTCCATCATTGTATGAGTTGCTCTCAATGTATTCCCTTGTTTAATGTTGATGCAGGAAGTTATATTATCCCACAGTCAAAGATGCATGCAATTTTCATTGTTTTGACAGGCATGAATGACCAAAGGGTATATCACTAACTGCCTATTATATATGAACTTCCTCTCCCATTTTCGCCATAACAGCTGTGATTCCATTATTGTACAGGTTGCTCTCAATCAATGTACTGTTTTGATGTGTATGCAGGAAAGATTATTACCCCACAGTCAAAGATGCATGCATTTTTCGTTGTATTGACAGGTACCAATGACCAAAGGGTATATCACTATCTGCCTATATAGATATGAATTTCCTCTCCTGTAATCGCCATAAGAACTGTTATTCCATGATTATATGGGATGTTCTTAATCCATTTTCTGTTTTAAAATAAAACTTGATGCTAATATCAATAATTATTGACTGCTGTTTTAATACATGACAATAACTGCAAATAAGAGTGACTTTTAATAAAATAAGATGATAATTTAAATGTCTTTAAATAAAATAGGATGATAAATTAATTAAAAAATAGATCTAATAGAATATACATGTATATTAGTTATGTTAGAAAGCCAAGCTTTGGGCTCTGAGAATAGTTTTTCAGTTTTGATTTAAATCAGTTTGTACCTCTGTGTAGTCTTATCCGAATTATTCCTTTAAACCAATTACTTTAAACTGATCTATTTTACATCCATTGTAAAACAAGCTTAAATCTTATTTTAATCACACTCCATGTCCTTGAGATACAACCAGTTCTTACGCCATTTGTACAGAAAATCCCAATCTTCACCGATACGGATTCAGTAGATATTTGGGGTATTTCTTTAGAATTTGGTAGATTATGAGGATTCCAGGGAATTTATGTAAATCTTTCTATGCACCGCATTTGTCATTTGCTAGGCCAATATTTGGGCAGTTGCTTCTATGATTTTTTTTCAAAGGGGCCAACTCCCCCACTTATGTTCTGAAAAAAGTAGCCATAAAGGCCGTTTTCAACAATTTTTCAGTCATATCTCGGCGACCAGTTCACCTACTCATGCGTTTCCATTGTTTTCCACTGCAGTACACCGTACAACAGGCTGCTTTTCCACTTAGACTGTTAAACAGACCATTCGTGAAAGTCGAATGACGCAGGTCACAATGACTTTTGTCAAACGTCGGAATGAATGTTGGCCGAGCTTGGATTCAAACTCACAACCCCTGGATTGACAGCCTGCGTCGCTACCGGAGCTTGACCATTATGATAAAAGGTCACATTGTTGAAAATGTGTATGATACTTTATCTCACAATGTTACCTACATGAATCATGTTTTGCCGCAGAGTGGGTTCCTTTAGAGCATCGCAGTGATCCTGACCTGGAATTTTTCTGTTAAGATTCAATTTCGATAATTGTCACATCCTTTTTCACTAGAAAAAACAATTTTTAATTTTGTTTAGAGCACACAGAAAAAGTCATGCCAATATAAATCCGTTTCGGCTCTTGTTGAATTCACTGGGGACGTTTCATCTTGGGTTCGCTTAGTGAGAAAAGATGTTAGTTTTAACTGAATAGCCATTATTTAGAAATATTCCGTCCACATTGCAATGTGAAATGGAGTGGATGTCATGCAGCAGAAACGTAATATATTGCGTCATAAAATGTGTAAACAATCTGCATCTAAAAATAGATTTACTTTTTCTTCTTATAAATGTGCGGTTTTATTGGTTGCATTTAATTTTGAATGGGGTATGGTGGTAACGATTCCGAAATTTTAACCATTTGCATTTTCAGAAAAAAAAAACCAAAGCGAGTCCACAGGGAGGTGCTTCTGTGTGATCTAGAACAGAACATGACGCATTGCATAAATTTAGACATAGGCTACAGGAACACGTCCCTGTGATTCAACTCTGTGTTGGTGTACTTGGGTAGAGACATAAATAAACATGTCTCTGATTTGGGTCACATGGTGTTTCGTGTAACCGCTATGTTCAGCCACTTATTGCATTGATCTTTTGTCTCTGATTTGGGTCACATGGTGTTTCGTGTAACCGCTATATTAAGCCAATTATTGCATTGATCTTTGACAGTCCGAATGAGTTTTTGTCAGAAGGACATATAACTTCAGCGAAGTCTGTGTAGCATTGATGGTGAAACAAATTTACCATAAAGGGCATCTTAGATCAGACACTGAAACCAAATTATTCCATCGACAGAACATACGTCAATGAATTCAACCCATTGCCGAGATGTTGTTGGTTAGATCCCCGGTCGGGTCATACAAAAGACTTTAAAAATGGTAGTAATGGCTGAACTACTCGGCGACCAGGGTGGCGGGTTAACGTTACGATTGACTGGCTTGTGTTTACGATAAATGGACCAGTAGAACTAATAACTTACCCAGGAAAAATCGTGATATAACAGATCAATTGTTGAAAGCGGCGTAAAACACCAACAAATCAATCAATAAAGAAACGTCAATGTTGTTTAAAGTCGTACAATACAACAAATGCAAAAGTTGGTTAAAATAGTACAACTCATCACCATATAAATGTTGTTTAAAGTCGTATTTTTCAACACCTATATAGCGTATTTTGAGCAGCTCGTCCCTAGAGTTGGAGATAAGGTATCGTGAGTATGAAAGATACGATACAATGCAATAAACTGCTATGGGCGCAACTTAATGCGTTGTGATGTGTATGTGTGTTGGCGTTTATCCGGCAGCGCATATAGACATGATACCAATGAGACTACACTTTGTATCATCATAGGTTACATTACTAGAGCTATGTAAACGTGCACTTGTAATACTCGCGCTAAGGTTGGTTTTCCTGGGAACCGCTCAAATATTGACATAGTCTGGTTTTTGTTAATTTGTACTAAATTGTAAACTGTTTTCTATCAACTTGTCTGTTTGACTGTACATTTTGAAACACTTATGTAGATTTAAATACCACCAGAAAATACGTGAAGTAATGCTCAAATGTGTTTTACAAATGATCTTGTCAACATTGCTACACACTCTTTATTTATAATTAAAGCGATGTATAGATTATTTACACTGTTTTTATACATGTTATTAAGAATGTAGAGACAGAAACATAATATTTTACAAAACCAAAAACCAACATTGTGGACTCCGCGTAAAGTGTCTACCCTGATCGGCCTAAGCATGCCGCGCAGGCTTACCCGGGCAGACACTTTTCGCCTCCTGTGGATTTTCTGTTTAAGAAATCATTACTCTATACCTCTATCCCACTGAGACGGAATGTGTCGGCCCGGCGTAGTGCTTGTGCGCATTAACTCGGCTGTCGATTCGTGTTTATAAAGCGCTGCGAAAAGACATTCTATTCCCATGTACGAAGGGCACGTAATCCATTACACGATGATCTTGAGTCCAAAATATTCCTTTGTGTATAAGATATTAACTTCGCTAGAGTCCCTTGTGGCAAGGCTACTAAGTCCATTACATTTTATTTGTGCCAATAATATTTAGTGCATTACAGTTGATATTTAGTGCATTATAGTACATTGTGTCAAAGATATTTAGTGCATTACAGCCCATTGTGTCTATGATATTTAGTGCATTACAGTCCCTTGTGTCTAGGATATTAAATGCAATAAAGTCCCTTCTGTCAAGGATATTAAGTGCATTACAGTCTCTTGTATCAAGGATATTTAGTGCATTGCAATCCTTTTTGTCAATGATATTAAGTGCATTACAGTCCATTGTGTCTATGATATTTAGTGCATTACAGTCCCTTATGTCTAGGCTATTTGGTGCAATACAGTCCCTTCTGTCAAGGATATTAAGTGCATTACAGTATCTTGTATCAAGGATATTTAGTGCATTACAGTCCCTTGTGTCTAGGATATTAAATGCAATACAGTCCCTTCTGTCAAGGATATTAAGTGCATTACAGTCTCTTGGATCAAGGATATTTAGTGCATTACAGTTCCTTGTGTCAAGGATATTTCGTGCATGAAAGTCCCGTGTGTCCATGATATTCAGTGCACTACAGTTCTTTGTGTCAGTGATATTTAGCGTATTACAGTCCCTTGTGTCTATGATATTTAGTGCATTACAGTCCCTTGTGTCTATGCTATTTAGTGCATTACAGTCCCTTGTGTCTAGGATATTAAATGCAATACAGTCCCTTCTGTCAAGGATAATAAGTGCATTACAGTCTCTTGTATCGATGATATTTAGTGCATTACAAATCCTTTTTGTCAATGATATTTGGTGCATTACAGTCCCTTGTTTCTATGATATTTAGTGCGTCCCTTCTGTCTATGATATTAAATGCAATACAGTCCCTTCTGTTAAGGATATTAAGTGCATTACAGTCCCTTGTGTCTAGGATATTAAATGCAATACAGTCCCTTCTGTCAAGGATATTAAGTGCATTACAGTATCTTGTAGCAAGGATATTTTGTGCATTACATTCCCTTGTGTCAAGGATATTTAGTGCATGACAGTCCCGTGTGTCCATGATATTCAGTGCACTACAGTTCCTTGTGTCAGTGATATTAAGTGCATTACAGTCCCTTGTGTCTATGATATTTAGTAGATTACAGTCCCTTGTGTCTAGGATATTAAATGCAATACAGTCCCTTCTGTCAAGGATATTAAGTGCATTACAGTATCTTGTATCAAGGATATTTTGTGCATTACATTCCCTTGTGTCAAGGATATTTAGTGCATGACAGTCCCGTGTGTCCATGATATTCAGTGCACTACAGTTCCTTGTGTCAGTGATATTTAGTGCAATTACAGTCCCTTGTGTCTATGATATTTAGTAGATTACAGTCCCTTGTGTCTAGGATATTAAATGCAATACAGTCCCTTCTGTCAAGGATATTTCGTGCATTACATTCCCTTGTGTCAAGGCTATTAAGTGCATGACAGTCCCGTGTGTCTATGATATTTAGTGCACTACAGTTCCGTGTGTCAGTGATATTTAGTACATTACAGTCCCTTGTGTCTATGATATTTAGTGCATTACAGTCCCTTGTGTCTAGGATATCAAATGCAATACAGTTCCTTCTGTCAAGGATATTAAGTGCATTACAGTCTCTTGTATCAAGGCTATTTAGTGCATTACAATCCTTTTTGTCAATGATATTTGGTGCATTACAGGCCATTTTGTCTATGATATTTAGTGCATTACAGTCCCTTGTGTCTAGGATATTTGGTGCAATACAGTCCCTTTTGTCAAGGATATTAAGTGCATTACAGTATCTTGTATCAAGGATATTTAGTGCATTAAAGTCCCTTGTGTCAAGGACATTTAGTGCATGACAGTCCCGTGTGTCCATGATATTCAGTGCACTACAGTTCCGTGTGTCAGTGATATTTAGTACATTACAGTCTCTTGTGTCTATGATATTTAGTGCATTACAGTCCCTTGTGTCTAGGATATTAAATGCAATACAGTTCATTCTGTCAATGATATTAAGTGCATTACAGTCTCTTGTATCAAGGATATTTAGTGCATTAAAGTCCCTTGTGTCAAGGACATTTAGTGCATGACAGTCCCGTGTGTCCATGATATTCAGTGCACTACAGTTCCTTGTGTCAGTGATATTTAGTGCATTACAGTCCCTTGTGTTTATGATATTTAGTAGATTACAGTCCCTTGTGTCAAATATATTAAGTTTTACCTTATTTTTGTGTCAAGGGTTCTTAATTAAATATATTCCTTGTGCAGATGATACATTTTTCATTATTTACATTCCCATGTGTCAAGGGTATATAGTTTATTACATTCCATATTGCCAATGGTACTTAGTGTATTACATTCCTGTGTGGCAAGGGTATTGAGTACATTACAATTATTTGTGCCAGTGGTACTTAGTCCATTACACTTGTGTACTTAGTTATTACATTCCTTTATGTCAAGGGTACTTAGTGCATAATTTCCTTTGTAACAAGGGTACTTAGTTCACAACAGTCTTTTGTGTCAAGGGTATCACGTTCATGACATTCATTTGTGTCAAGGGTACTAAGTGTATAACATTCCTTTGTGTCAAGGGTATTTCATTATTTTCTATCCATAGTGCCAGTGGTACTTAGTTCTTTACATTCCTTTGTGTCCAGAGAACTTAGTTCATTACATTCATTTGAGTCAAAAGTTCTTAGTTCATTATTTACATTCCTTTGCGTCGAGAGTACTTTGGTCATTACATTCCTTTATGTCAATGGTACTTAATTCATTACATTCCTTTGTGTCAAGGGTACTTGGTTCATTACTTACATTCCTTTGTGTAAAGGGTACTTAGTTCATTACTTACATTATTTTGTGTAAAGGGTACTTGGTTCATTACTTACATTCCTTTGTGTCAATGGTACTTAGGTCATTACATTACATCATGCCATGTGTACTTAGTTCAGTACATTCCTTTGTATCAAGTGTACTTGGTTACTTACCTATCCGTTTGGGAGGGGGGGGGGGGGGGGGGGGGGGGGGGGGGGGGGGGGGCGGGGGGTAACTATTGATTGTCTACAATACTTTTTTCTTATTTTCCCTTTCTTACTGTCTTTTTGTCCGAAAAATATCTTTCAAACTAAAGGATGGAATTTAATAAACCTTTTTAGTATGATACAACACAGTGAGAGGAAGTGCAGTGTACAGGAACCATAACTTTATTTTACCTAATTATAGAGTTATTGCTCTTTGTTACGTTTTCTTGTTCGGAGAATAACTTGAAAACTACTAGATGGAATCTAAGATAAATTCATACAATAGTAAAGCACTGAGGTAGTGCAGTGTACAATAACCATAACGCGATTTGAGCTCATTAACGAATTATTGCCCTTTCTTATTTTTTCTTATCTGGAGAATAACTTTCAGTGAAAAAATGCAGTGTACAAGAACCATAACTCTATTTTAGCTTATTACAGAATTATTGCCCTTAGTTACTTTTTTCTTGTCCAGAAAATTACTTTAAAACAACTGGATGGAATTTAATACTACTACATGCAATGGTAGAGCACAATGAGAGGTTGTGCAGTGTATAAGAACCATAACACTATTTAAGCTAATAGTTGAGTTATTGCCCTTTCTTTATTTTTCTTGTTCGGATAATAACTTTAAAACAATTGGATGGAATTAAATAAAACTACAAACTATGAGAGGAAGTGCAGTGTGCAAGAACCATAACATTATTTTAGCTAATTACAGAGTCATTGCCCTTTGTTACTGATTTTTTTTTTTTTTTATCCTGAGAATAACTTGAAAACTACTGGATGGAACTTAATAACTTCATTCAATGGTTAAGCCCAATGAGACATAGTGCAGTTAACAAGAACCATACCTCTATTTAAACTTATTACAGAGCTTTTGCCCTTTCTTACTTTTTTCTTGTTCGAAGAATATTTTTAAAACTACTGGATAGTATGTCCTATCAGTACGGCGTTCGGGGGGTATTAATCACATTCAGTGATAGCTTAAGTTTAAAATGTCTACAGCAAAATATACTCACGTGAGTTCTGTATGAACTTTGATTTGAGGCATTTTGCATAAATGATCATTTAAGTCTCGTTTTTGAAAAAACAACTTAAGGACAATTCCAGCCCATGAATAAGAAGATCATCATGCGGGGATAATTATGGTTGCAGGAATTACACGAGATAAGTATTAATGATAATAGAAATAACAACATATTGTGCCAGGAAAGTGATTTGTGTTTGTCATACGTAAAGCAAATCATTTTTAAAATAATATCCTGGATGCTTCACCAGATTATTGCCCTGCTATTTTGTCAATCATTCTAGTCAACGCTGTTATCTGAAAACCGCTCTTTGTTGCTGAAAAAAAGAAAGAAAATTGATTCTCAATAACATTTTCATTTTGACGCAGCTGCAACAGACAACCTCTGCAAACATTGAAACGAAAGAAGAAATTTGCCCATTATAAGCCATTTCAGCTTTTGTCACATCTGTGTTCGTACATTAGGTAACATTATATTTATCTGAACGCAAGTTATGTTTTTTTTTTCCCTGGTGTAATGGTGATAGCGTTCACCTTCGGATCTGGAGACCAGAGTTTCAATCCCCGGTCAAAAATGGTAGTAATGGCTTCCCTAGTTGACGCTCGGCGTTTCGGGAATAGCATTAACTCTTTCAGCGCAAAAGGCAATATTGAGCTTTTTGCAAACAATGCAGATTCAGGTGAGTCAGCTCGTAACGAGCTGTCTCACCTGAAATCTGCATTGTTTGACTGTCAGTTATAAAAATATTCCAAAAATCCTTTAACATGAAAATGGAGTCGTCCGAGTTTGAACATGGAAGAGTCTACTTTAAACAATTCGGCGCTGAAAGGGTTAAGACTACTGTATCTACTTGTAATTTACCCAGTAAATGTATCACCATGATATAACTAAATACTGATGAACGCGGCGTACAATACCCATTGAAACAAACAAATGAAGTGATGTCCACTGACCAAAGAGCATCCCTGTGTAGCCCCACCAGTCCCAGCAGCCTGCCAGGTTCGCCACCGTCTTGATCACCTGTGGGAACAGTATGGTGATATCGTTTATCTCCCCTACCTCATTGTAGCCAATGTGCTTTACGTAGGCGTCGTCAATAATTTTCCTGCCAGAATGCATAGAAATATAATTCATGTAATATTACTTTTCTTCTTCTTCGTCTTCTTCCTTTTTTCTTCTTCTTCTTCCACTTTTTTTTCTTTTCTTTCTTCCTTTTCTTCTTCTTCTTTCATATTCTTATCACAGTCAACACATTGAATATTATGCCAGCGGTTGTGCGAGAAGGAAATACAGAGTTGAAAGTGAAAGTATGTACAGTGAAGGTTGATACTTTTAAACTATTTCTAGCATTGTTTAGTTTCATAATGGTAAACAACCGACCGAGGATGCATGGATATGATACATGGACAACACTATTTCGTATTTAGGTAGACCTGGTGTCTTCGAACTCTGGACGCACGGTTCCGAATCCCCGACGCTATAACCTCTCGACCACGGCGGATTCCCCTTTCTTATGTGAAATCTTATGACTAAATGTCGACCTGAGAAGATCATGATCAGTCGCGCGGAGACGCGGGATCTTTACCGGTTGCAAGGTCCCGAATGTTGGTGTCCGTGTAACATGGCCCATATAACATTGAATGTCGTGTACCATATGATTATTTTACGGTCACTCAAATGGTGACCTAGTTCGTAGGTCAAGGTAGCTATTAAAAACGTCTGTAGCATTGTCACTGGTTTCATAATCCAAAGGAACTATCTAACTATAAATGTGCAGAAATCTGTATCAAGCCCCGCCCTACCATGTCAAATCCGCCAGATAATAAACTCGATATCTAAATGGCGTATCTGTGTATTCGTTATTAAGCGATGTCCACATTTCATCAGACATCTACTCGGCCATTTTCCGGAGTTAAACCATATAACCATCTTAGTGACGTATTTTGAAATTTAACCCGTTCCCACTTGTAGATGCATTCTGACGCATCTGCAGCAGACGAATTTGGAAAGCATTTTGCAAAAAGGAGTAATTGTTCATCATAATTAATTTCCCCTATTGCCACAATGTTTACATCTCTATTTGATAATTAAACTTTCATTATTAGAGACATTTCCATATTTTTGCACAACTGTTTTCAAAGTCGTCTGCTGTAATTTTGTTTTAAGTGGGAAAGAGCTTATGGAGTAAATCTGTGTCAAGTAAGAACGAGGAACTACTGTTAACCGGTTAAATAAACATATTTTGGATGTATATATATATGCACAGGGCCGACATCCAGTAAAATATATTTCAATCAAAGGCTATAAAACATAAAACCAGAACTATTTTCCAAATAAGAGCACTCAAAAGTATGTGTTTATATTATATATCCCCTATTGGAAGTCACAGTCATTTACGAATTATGGCGCACTCGTATCCTATGTGTAAGACAACAGGTAAAACTTATTTATTTTACATCGATATCGAAATAACCTTTCAGCTCATATTCAGCAGCTCCTGCTCCTCACAGGATTCGAACCCGGGACTTTTTGTACAAGAGGCCTACGCTCTACCACTGCACCAATATCTTCTACAACAGGGTTACTGAAAAGCTGGCGGCCCACCAACTGACCAAATCAGAACGGATCATACAGTCGCCATTTTAATTAGAGCATTTCTCGGTGTGTTGGATAGAAACTAAGTTTTAAGTTTTAGATCGTAATCGGAAACATTCCAGAACAAAGTCTACTGTTGAAGGAAGTTTAAACGTAGTATTAATTTGTCGTTATACCCAAAGATTATCGAAACAGGTTAAATTGGCAAAGTAGAACTAGTGGAGTTCTATTAGTCTCTTGTTGTATGGACTGTTTTAACATATTTTAAAAACAATGTAAGTTAAAAACAAGACGAATACTATCGGATCGGATAAACAACGGTGTCTTGCAGGAAATCGAAATCAAAACAACAATGACGTATCTGCTGTTGTATGTTAAATTGACGGCTTTGACATCTTGCCATGTGTTTTGTAATGCTGTAAATGTTGAAACCTAACTAATGACAATTGATGTGTTTTTCTCGACGATGTATATATCTTCAATTGTAACATATTGAACTTGAACTTGTTCTAATGATCCGAATATTGAACACATCCCTTGGAGTAAAGCCTGAGAAATGTTCTGGACAATCATGCACATTTAACCTCATTTTCTGACAGCGGAATACATCGTCCGAGGACAGTTATTGTAATGTGTACACATAATCCTCGTTTTTACAGCACAACAAGATTAAACAGCTTATCATGGTGGTTTGTCGGTATATGTAAAACTTAGATTCGGACTCCAACAATAGTAGCATTTCATACAATGGTAGAATTCAAAATGTTAACTTAAATCCTTATATTTCCCTGTTTAATGTGTTTTTGTAGATATATTATACTAACGTTTCTGATCAAACAGCGAGTGTGTCTTATTTTCTTTCTTTATTAGTTTCGTCTAAAGTTCAGTTGTTCTCCAAAGTTACGGTCTTTAAAATGGAATGCCCAACCTTAACTAGATAAATGTAATTACTTTTGATCATACCCTGTAGTCAGTTAGAAGGTTGTATAAATAACTGCGTCAAATTCAAGAACGTAAAACCCGCTATCAAAATGCTGAGATTAGCGTCGTTTTTTTTATGCGCAGTTATTATCGGAGGATATTTCGGAAAGTGATGCATTAACAGGGTATGGATTTTGTGAATTATTTGATTTCGTTTAAGATCTAGACCTATACATGCCTTTTACATTTACATTAAATGAATTCGTTAAAATAACACATAAAATAACAGTGACATGTGTATATCCGCTTGTGCTTTTCTCACTGAAACGTTTCATTTCAGGCATGTTATAGGTTACTACGTCCGGACGAGGTACGCCATTACTAGCTGCTGCCTTTTGTAAGTAACACACTGCATCTTATAAAGCTTACCTCTCTAATTATCTTAAAATTGCATTTCAACCTTATTGCCAGCACGTATTTACTAGTGTACCACGGCTGCAGCATGAAGCGATATGGCATTTTTGTTTGACTTTCTTTTCGCTTCATTAAGAATATCAAGCAGTAATAAGACGGACCTGATTTATATATTAGATATAAATATAATGGCTCTGAAGGTTCACCAACTGACGCACAAGATACGTCTGATTTTACAAACATTAAATAAAGCTTTTGCGCGTTGGTTGATGTATAGATATGTTCAGATTGTTATTTCTTTCATTTTTATTTCGATATTTTTATCTGATCTGAGCTAATGGTAGAAAAATAGTATGATGTAAACATGCTGATTTCACTACAGATAAAACGGACTTAAGTGTTAAGAACATTGTCAATGTCTCATCCCGTTTCAATACAGTTGCTTGTTTGCTGAATTTTCTACGCGTTTGTATGAACGTATTACACGTTTGTTTGAACAAACTTTTTGATCATTAAAATGCGGTCACTGTGCTTCATGTGTGATACTGTGATACCCAAAATAAGATATCAATGTGTATCAATCTTAGAGTCACAGTTCCTCTTCGTGAAAAAACAAACAAAGAACAGAATAAAAATTACCTCTGAAAGATAAGAATCCTCAAATGGAAATAATTGCAGTATTTAAATTAGTCTTTATGTTTCAAACTAAAGGATGTTAAAGATACAAGACCTTCAAGTTAGTAATGGTGACAGGTAAATGTAAGTTTCTTTAAAGAGATGAAATACGCTGCAATATTACATAAGAAAGATTATATTATATGGTTCCAATTCTGTTGTATATGGATGCTCTTTGGGGGTAATTTTCAATATTTCATAATGCATATCCATTTCTTTGAAAGAAATTCACAATGAGCTGCCGGTGTGAATCTTCTGGAATGACTAAAATTAGATAGTGATTTACAAGGTATAGTGTACATACGCGGTAGAAAATATCAAACAAAAAGTGCCTTATTAATTCTAATCTAAAAAACACATGACTTTTATGTCGACGCGACATACATTGATTATGGTTACTTGCTCCGCGAAAACCAATCGTAGGGTATTTGCAATCAGGCTAGATACAGCGAATGCTCAGGCTTACATTTCGTTTAGACTTGTTTGAGTCAAGAATTGTCTGACAAACATTATTGATTTAGATTAGACTTCATGGTTGCGCAAGCAAATCATTTTGTATATTTGTCAACCATAATATTGCCTTTGCTGAATCTTTGATCAGACAGTTTTTAAAAATGATAAACCATGCGAATGCAAGTGTTCTTAATATATTCTGTGTATTACACAAAACGACAAACTATCCTTTGAATGAAGACAATTATATTATACCGTTCTTTTTATCGATACGCATGAGGCAACTCAAAATTAGACATGAAACAGTAATTTTGTAAAAAAATGTCGTACTTTGTATTATTGATACACAGTGGATGGAGACATAGGCCTGACGTTGCGTACCGCTCATCTCTGAAACAGCTTTGCGACGCCGACTGGAAAGATGATGGCACTGGAAACTGTAGAATACGTAAGGGACATTTTTACCATGTACTATTATATTTGTCTCTCTATGAATTGCAATTTAACTCGTGTATAGTTGCAGAAGTGAATATAGAAATATTTTTCCAAAAAGAAAAGATCCCCACCATAAAAAATCAAATTATTGTTGGTCTTGTGAAAATTAATATCATTCGGTCCACATAGTACTTTTTTAGTGATCATATTACACAATAGCTCTATGGAGATCCCAGCAGGAACATTCATTACAGTAACAGTGTCTTCCTATTTATTGACTGTATTGAACTAACTGATGCATTCAGAGTATGCAATATATTAAAACAATATATTAATATTTACAATTATAACAGTAAACTTAGAAGTGTAATCTACCAAAACAGTTGTGTTTTTAATGATTTTCTGGTTATTCATCTCCAGTATTATACTTTACGTTTAGTGACTGTTAAACAAAATGGATTGCAAGCTTCTATTTTGACTGCAAATCTGTATATAAATGAACAGATTTATATAAAAACGCCTAAACCAAAAACAATGTTATAATGTACAAAATAGTTTTGCATCTCCAAAACAGAGGGCAAGCGTGAACTATGTAGCATATGTGTAACCGCTTATATCGGAGATAATTTAATCAAAAGCATGACTGAAACTGCTAGGAGTTAACACTGTAAATGAAACTTATCAAGAAAGGACATTTGTTATGATATTAAATCTTTCAACAGTTTTTACGAGGACCAGCAAAGTAACATTCCCGTAAAGTTTGGTTGATATCAGTCCAAGGTTTAGGAGGAGATTTTGTTTTAAGCTAAAAGTTCATGTGACCCCTATTCGGATGCAGCATGGCAGATATTTTTTCAAACCAACCAATATGTCTTGAACAAATTAAGAAGATGGTCACTTAAGGATGATATTCGCTAAGTTACAAATGTATCCTGAAATCAGACAAAAACTTGAATAGAAAAGGAATTATTAAGTTTTGTCATTTTGCCCTTTTTTCTGATGCCGTCTGGCTGCCATGTTTTACAACCAATCAATACGGCTTAGACAAATCTTGTAGAGGGTCACTCAAGGAACATTTGCACTAAATTATCTTGGAATCTGACGAAGAAGAATTTTACAGTTTAGGCATTTTACTCCCTTCCTCCTGCCGCAGCAACAAAAGTTGTGTTTAGAATTTATATCTTTGAACATATTTAAAAGAGGACCACCAAAGAAACTTTGCTGTGAAGTTTTGTTGAAATTTGCCCAAATGATTAGGTTGAGTTGTTATTTGAAACTAAAAGTTCAATTTACCCCTTGTTTGATGCCGCATTGTATCTATGTCTTTCAACCAATCAGTATGGCTTAAAGAATTATGAAGAGGGTCACTGAGGGAACGAAAAGTACAAGCACTTTCATAAGAATCGAGTTTTAAAATGTTGTGATTTTGCACTTTTCTGATGCCGCCTCGCGGTTCTTTTAACCAATTAATATGACTTAGGGACATTTCTACTGAATAACATCGGAATCGGACATGCGGATTTACAGGAGAAGATTGTTACATATTGGGCATTTTAATCCCTTTCTCATATACCGCACAAACAAGAGTTCAACATATATCTGTGAACATAATTAAGAAAAGGACCGCCGAAAGAACACTCCTTGTTGTTTTCTCCAGTGGACTAGTATGAGATGTCATTTGAAGCTTAACGTTCAATTCCCCCCCCCCCCCCCCCCCCCCCCTTTCAGATTCCACCTGGTTTCTACGACTTTCATCCAAACAATAACACTTAAAACATGTAGAGGGTTATTGAATGAACAGCTCTGCTAAATTTTCTTGAAATGAGACAAGCACTTTCATAATAATGTATTTTTAAAGTTTTGTCATTTTTGCCCCTTTTCTTATGCCGCCTGATTGCCGTGTTTAATAGTCAAATCAATATGATTGTATTTGTAGAGAGTTATCCAATGATAACATTATATTGGTATCAGATAATCTAATTCAGAGGAAAGTATTCTTAAAAATTAGGCAAATTTCAGCCTTTCTGATGCCGCACCAAATTCTCCGTAGAAAATAGATCTACCAAGCAATTTCTTCTTTTGCCATTATATTTCCAAAAGTTGTCTGCTGCAGGGGCGTCAAAAAGGGTCTCTGTGTGGTTAAGGGTTGATATCTCAGGTTTATTATTCTGAATATTTCAGAATAGCATGGAAAATATTGTTGCGACATGAGATATTGCTCTGTCTCCTTTTGCCACAATGTTTTCAAAAGGTGTCTGCTGCAAATGCATCTGCAAGTGTTAAAAACTGCTATTAAAATATCATAAACAAATGTACTTTGTAAGAAGAAATATATGTTGCTCAAATATTTCTGTTACAAGATGGAAAACAGGGTTACAATTTACAAGGGGTAATTTGATCAGGCAGTCGTACACTCTTGAGTATTTGAAAGAGGGGGGGGGGGGGGGGGGGGGGGGGGGGGGGGGGGGGGGGGGGGGGGGCATAGTGATATCCTTATCCTTTATTACACTAAAATAGGAAATGTATATATTCAGAGACTTGTAGTTTTATTTTGTTACTTAGAAGAAGTATTTTTTTTACTTATTTGACTTTTGCTTATGTTTGCATTCGTAATTCAGTCAAGATGCACTATTTTTCTGGCGCACTGAATTGATAGAAATGGTGTTCTCTGTTATTTAAATCACGTGGCTTCAAAAGTTCAACTGCCACTATGGTAGCCTTGCTATCGAAATTCTACCAATCAAAATGATGAAAACCAATATACCTTGTTTTACAGCCGTGTGCATAACCCCTTGTTATAATGGTGGAACTTGCGTGTCTCCGAACACTTGCAGCTGCCTAAGTGCATATAAAGGAAGCCACTGTGCATACCCGGTGTTAAAGGAAAAATAACAAAACCAATCAATGATACTAGATTTTGGATTTTCTTTTGTAATGACTGAAAACATTAAAAACAAGTGTTGCAATAATGTTAGTGTTGTTGCTTTTATTTAAATAATTATCGTATCTTTCTTCATGTTTTGTTTCGTTTGTTTGTATGGATTTTTTTTTCAACGTTTACACAAATTGTTCAGTTCTATCACGGCGATTCATTTAACTCCGCATTCAACAATTCGTCAGTCATATCACAACGTTTCCTGGTTTATTAACGAGTTCTACTGGTGCCTCTGTCCTTGTACTAGCGACTCGAGTTTAGTCGAGTGATAAAACAACAACCCTGAACGCCAAGTAGAGTTAGACATAACTGCCATTGTGAAAGTCTTTGAAAAGACCAGGGTTTTGATCCCGCGCACTCTCACACCAGAGGTAGACCCATCCACCACTACACCACCGAGGTAGACCAATCTACCACTACATCACCGAGGTAGACCCATCCACCACTACACCACCGAGGTAGACCCATACACCACTACACCATCGAGGTAGACCCATCCACCACTACACCACCGAGGTAGACCAATCCACCACACTGGTAGACCCATCCACCACTACACCACCGGTGTAGACCCATCCACCACTACACCACCGAGGTAGACCCATCCACCACTACACCACCGAGGTAGACCCATCCACCACTACACCACCGAGGTAGACCCATCCACCACTACACCACCGAGGTAGACCCATCCACCACTACACCACCGAGGTAGACACATACACCACTACACCACCGAGGCAGTAGTTTTTGTATAAGTTAGCAACGGGCAATATTTAAAACTTAAACTTAAGTATTGCATAAAAGGTGTGCGCTTTGTTTGTGAGCCATGCACAAAAGTAAATAATATCATTTAAGGTTCACGAACTGTGTATTTAGTATTCTAACATGACGTTGTTTTCCTTGCCTATAGAGAGCGAAGAAAATAACCGTTGATTATTCGTCAATAACCAATGGAAATGCACTACTTTTCCCATTGGCTTTTCCAGTTATCCCCACGTATAAGCCTGTCATTCAACGTCACGTGATGTAAAGAAACATACATGTATAGTATACTACGTCGTCTGCAATGGCAGACTCGATAAATCTACCGTACATGCCACCTATTTGGGATATTTGTACAGCTTGGCGCTTAGATGGGCAATGGAGAATTATTAAACATGTCTCTGACGGACTTGAGAGAAAATGCGTATTATAATCAATGGACCCTACTAAGCAGGTGGCCACAATATTTACCTTTGAAATAACAGAGCTATCCAGCTGCACTTATGCAGAAATAAATGACTTTTTGATGAGTGTTTCTGGGCTAAGTCAGGAGGACTTGGCAGATCTGGATGAATCATTTGACATAGAAAACCTCCCTGATGATACCTTGATTCAAGAAAATGCCCGTTTGTATGAAAATATGTATAGTAATGGAAAAGCGCTTCAAAAGTGTATCTGACATCAACCATCTGATGGCACAAAACTCAGAAAATGGCACTGAGAAACAGACAAAATGGGCTGCTTAAAGGTAGATATGTTTTTAACAGTTTTAGGCTGACCATGAAAAACGTTGAAAACTGACAGATTCTTGAATTTCAGATTTAGATCTTTGTTTGGATTATTTTCATAGACATAGAAATAACAAAATGTATGTTGTAAAAATACACAAGAAACCGCTGAAGACACTGTCACAGTATGGCCGGATTGTCGCAATTTGACCTTGACTGACAATAACAAGGTCGAAGTTACTTTATTCGCCAATAAACCACGGTTTTTGATAGTTCATTTCGATTCTAACATTACCCAACACCTTAACAAAGGGAAATAAATGCACTATTTAGCAAACTAGTACCCCTTTTCATTGCCGAGATTTTGCCTCAACCAGAAACTTTAACCAAATGTTGACGGACAGACAGACAGACGAACATCGCCAATCTATAGACTGAATTGCAAGAGCTGATCACTTAAAATGAAAGTGTGCGGTTAAAATTTCCCAAAATGTTAAACTTTTTCACAGTTAGCCACTTTCAAATGTGTGCATCATATAGAGAATTGCTGGTACTCGACGGTACAACGTATAGCTGAGTACCTTTGTCCTCACGGAGGGAAGCTACAAAACCGGTTTTGTATACGCACGGGATGTATGTGCGATAGCTATTTATAGCTTGGGCGTTTCGAGAACTCACTTCTAGCGAGACAATCGACAGAGGCAGTCGCATTTCTAAGATTTAAAATCATGGAAGATGATCCGAATTCAAGTGGTAGCATCCAACAACTGATAGACGAAAGACTTAGAGTATCACTCCAGACGCATAAAGCGGAGATTATAGCCAGCATGGAAAGCGTCTTTGAAAAGATAAGTGGGACTTCTAATTGTCATCAATTATCACAGATTAGCAACATAATTAGTGGGCATTCGTTTAAAGGAAAATCTAATGAAGAGCAGTTCAAATTCAATTCGAAAGTCAATGTTGCTCTAGAAGAGGCTGATCATTCGCTGCAAGTTGACAAACAATTTGAATGTCGACAAAAGATAGCAGAAGGTAAATTTTACTAAAAGATATTCATTACTTCAGTAATATATATAAACATATATATTTTAAATTTATTGATTTAATGGCAGTGCTCCTACCGCGTAGGCATTATGAAAGTTGCCAACGTTATTGATTATGTTGTCGGTACTAGTGACACGATTTAAATATAGTATTTGTGAAAGAATTTTTGTTTTAAATTTCAGCCAAGACTTTAGTGGCGTACAGACAGAAATTGATAAAATTGGCGGATTCTTCGGAATTAGGATGGCGGGTGGTAACTGAGTATGAGGCCAACCCTCTTGCCAGTGACTCCGATGATGAGAAACGCATGTACAAGGCAAATTGGCGGATTCTTCGGAATTAGGATGGCGGGTGGTAACTGAGTATGAGGCCAACCCTCTTGCCAGTGACTCCGATGATGAGAAACGCATGTACAAGGCTGAGGCTAGAGCTTCCAAAAAGATAAAAGCTGAAAAGACGAAGAAAGGCCGGACATCACATGCTTGGCCATATCGGAAAGGGGCTAACAATGCATCAACGACGTCGACGCCGTCTCCTGCACAATCTACCGGCAGACCGGGGCTTTGTTTTGATTGTGGTAAACCAGGCCATTGGAGGGGCTCGCCTGATTGTCAGGCGAATGCATCGAAAAATAAGATAAGTATAAATACGTCGGCAATTATTCAGAATAATGTAGGACGGTCTTTAGCAAGTGTTGTACATTGTGTGGAAAAGACGGAAAATGGTGAATTAAAAGTAATAACACCAGTTGGCAGGCTAAAGGCTAAATTAGAAAAGTGGAAAGAAGCCACTGATAGTGTATTTATACATGATACTGTTGAAAACGGTTACAAGTTACCTTTAAAAATGGTACCAGAAAGAGTAATTTTAAAGAATAATAAATCTGCTAGAGAAAATATGAGTTTCGTTCATGACGAAATAAGTAATTTGTTAAAAACGAGTGTAGTTACAGAGGTGATAACTCCTCCTCATGTTGTAAACCCTTTGACCGTGGCATATAATAAAAAGGGTAAACCTAGACTGGTTCTTGATTGCAGACACATAAATGAGTATCTCCATCTTTTCAAAGTCAAATTTGAAGATATTAAAGTCGCGGAATGCATGTTTGATAATAGATCATTTTTGTATACTTTCGATTTGAAAGGAGCGTATCATCATATTGATATATACCAGGCGCATAGAACTTTTCTTGGCTTTAGTTGTAAATACAACGATAAAACGAGGTATTTCATTTTCAATTCTCTTCCGTTCGGTATAAAAACGGCAGGTCATATATTTACAAAAGTTATGAGGGTTGTGGTGAAGTTCTTAATGAGCAAAGGTCATAAAGTCATTATGTTTTTAGATGACGGAATAGGCGGAGATGCTAGCTATGAAAAAGCTATTTGGTCCAGTGAGTTTACAAAGCAAACGTTACTCGCATTTGGTTTTTTGTTGGCTCATGAGAAGTGTCATTGGATACCTATACTGAGGGTCACATGGTTAGGTCATGATTTAGACATGCACAATAATCGGCTATATATTGCCAAAGACAGGATAGAAAGGCTTCATGGCAAAGTAAAGATCCTTTTGAAGGAGATCAAGTTCAAAACTATGTTTCTCATTCATGTTAAATATCTGGCGAACTTAATCGGTCAGATTGTATCTATGCAAAGTGTTTTTTGTGGAAAGACCAGATTGATGACTAGGTATATGTACAAATGTATTGATTCAAGAGCTAGCTGGAACGCCCCAGTAAGAATTACAACTGAAGTAATTACTGAGCTAACGTTCTGGAACACAAATTTGGTCAGTCTAAATGAGCGTGGAAAACCCATCAAAGATGGTCGGTTATGCAGTTATAGCCTATTTTCAGATGCCAGTGGGACAGGTTATGGTGGTTATGTAGAATATTTACCCACTGGGTGCATAAACCTCAAGGAAAATTTCCAATTACCATTTTTAAGTATAAATGAGTACGAGTCATCGAATGATGTGAGGCAAAGATCCCCGGAAGTGGATTGTGAGACAAATTGTCTGGTCCCGGAAGTGACCGAAACTCGTGATATCGAGTATGATTTAGGAATCCCGGATGTGGGTTCTTTGGAAGAAATGTTGTTCCCGGAAGCGGATTTGGAGTTCGACTCTGAAATGGTCGGTTTATGGTCATTTTCTGAGCACGACGAAAGTTCGACTTGGAGAGAAGCGGAATCAATATACCGCATCGTTAGTTCGTATGCGAACGTTTTACAGAATTCCTTAGTCAAGGTATATTGCGACAATAAAAATGTTATTTCAGTTCTGCTTAATGGCAGTCGTATTTCTGCAATTCAAAATATTGCTGTAAACTTGAATGTTGTATGTGATAAAGAAAACATTGTGCTTTTTCCTGAATGGATTCCAAGGCGCGAAAACGTCAAAGCCGATTACCTTAGTAGGTGTTATGATTGCGATGATTGGACAATCGCCGATACTGTTTATAACAGTTTAGATGGAAAATGGGGTTCCCATTCAATTGATAGATTTGCTTCCCATTGGAATACTAAATGTATCAGGTTTAATTCAAGATGGTGGGTACCAGGAACAGAGGCTGTTGATTGTTTTCAGCAATCGTGGAGTAACGATAGAAATTGGCTGGTTCCTCCCCCAAGATTAATTTCAAAATGTATTGGAAAGATTATCAGAGAAAGGGCTAACAGTACTTTGATAGTACCGAAATGGAAGAGTGCGCCATTTTGGCCACAACTAGTTAATGAGAACGGAGAATTCAAGCTATTGGTGAAAGATTTTGTAAATCTAGGTCGAAAAAACATCATATCTGCAGGTTTAGGAAATAACGGTTGTTTTGCTAAAACCCCATTGACATTTGATATGTTGGATTTGAATTTGGGGTTTGAAGATATTTAATTAGCCATTATTTATATTGTAACAGGTATTGGTTTGAAGCAAACACTAAAATGTAAATTAGATCGGGCAGGAGTGCAGATCGATACACAATCATCAGTTGCGGAAAGAATGGCGGGATATCTTCTTCAGTCAAGGGCGGACAATACGGTCAAAAAGTACAAGAGCTGTTTTGCTTTGTTTGAAAAATTCTGTTTTCAGCATATCTTAGTGTCAAAGCCCGCGCTGCCAATTAGTGTAGCCATGTATTTCACGTCTCTTTTGGACGAGGGGAAATCAGTTAGTGTAATAACGTCCGCATATTACGGTATTAAGTGGGCACATACCATTAACGATCTTGTTGATCCGACTGAAAATAGCATTGTGAAACAATTATTAGAATGTGCCAAGCGTAATAATTCGAAACCAGTTCAAAAGAAAGACATTTTAACTTCTGATATGTTGAAGAATTTGTGTTTTATGTACACTGATTGCACTAACGTTTTAGACTTAAGAGATTTGTGTATGATCATGTTAGCATATACCGGTTTTCTTCGTATTAGCGAAGTAACAGAATTACGATGTAAAGATGTTCATTTCAACGACGATCACATAGTCATAAAGATCAGAAAAAGTAAAACAGACATTTACAGAGACGGATCGGAAGTTGTCATTTGCAAAGGTGTTTCAGAAGCTTGTCCTTTATCATTGTTATATAGATATATGAATGCAGCTGGTATCTCTTCATCATCGGATGATTATTTATTTAAGCCGGGGTTCTGTTCAAAAAATAGAGTATCTCTTATTAAGAAAAAAAAGCAATTAAGCTATACCAGAGCTAGAGAAACTATAGTTAAGAAACTTAAACTGGTTGCACCGGATTTGAAACTGGGTACCCATTCCCTGAGAGCAAGCGGGGTTACATCTGCAGCAAATAGTTCAGTTATATCTGAAATGTGTTTGAAAAGGCATGGTCGGTGGAAAACCGACATAGCTAAGGATGGTTATATAAAGGATTGCATTGAGAACAGATTGTCGGTGACTAAGGTTTTGAACCTTTAGTTTGTAGAAATATTATTTACAAACACATATAAGTATCGAATTTGAATTCGTAAACTCCCCTAAACTTTGTATGTCTATACACGCGTCTCTCTGTACGCACAACATAGAGTAGTGTTGTTGTTTTGTTTTGAGCGAACTAAGTAAGGACTTGCTGGTACTCGACGGTACAACGTATAGCTGAGTACCTTTGTCCTCACGGAGGGAAGCTACAAAATTTTGCCCCGGTCACAAATTCACGGATCGTCTTGCCGGATCCACTACGGATGGAAACTCACGGATGACCCCGGAAAAGACTATATCCGTGGTCCGCTACGGATGCACCGCGGTTTGACAACGGGTTTTGACGGATCAACCAAGGATAATGCAGAAAATGGGCTAGTTGACAACGGGGAGTGATACGGATTGCTACGGTTCGGTACGGTTTAGTACGGAAAGACACGTGTCACGGCGTATACACTGCGGATTAACAACGGTTTGCTACGATTATAGTACGGGTTAGCACGAATTGGAACGGTCTGGCACGGATAAGTACGGACTCTCACGGAGCGCCACGGACCTGCCACGATAAGCAATCCGTATACATAAACTCCCGCGCTCGCGTTTATTCCACAACTTCAGGCCTAAGGACACCCCGGCCGAGGATCGAACCCGAAACCTCCGGTTCGAAGTCCACTGAGCCATAAAAGTCGAAACAAATATCGTTGAAAAATATTAAAGTTGAACTATAATGTTGAAGTGAAATAAAATATTCTTAATTTTGAAATATACATGTACTTTAGTTCACTTCAATTTTAAGAGTTCAACTTTAATCTTTTTCATCCCTGTTTTTCCATTTTTTATTGTTCAAGCATATTATGTTTCAAATTCAAACTCTGCTGCTTCGCTTCCAAATAGACTAAGTTGCCACCCCTGGTGTTCAGCACATCGTCCATGTTAACACCCTTGCCATCTAGAGCACCGAGAGCATGTGGGGACTGCCATTTTGCAGAAAACTTGTCGGCTATTGCCTGCCACTATTCAGGCTCAGTAGGAGTGTCGATAACATCCCCATCATATGTTGCAATTATGATCTCGCATACGTCCTGGAACAATACCAGAGATGGTATTGTGCGCCACCCTGAAGCCATACATCAAGGCCCGGTAGCTGTCCCGAGTGCTTCATACTGGCCGTGTATGGGTCGTCGGAGGAGCCAGTCCTTGGTCCACCATCTCTTCTGTATCCGGTCACCTCTCAGTCTGTCCTGAAGCAGCTCCACCATGGCCCTGGCATTTTGTGCCATATCAATGTCCAGTTCCAGTTCCAACCAGTTAATTGCCAGCCTCAGTTGTTGGTTGTTCATGTTGGTTGTTGTTAGACGCAGACTTCTTGGATGAAACAGATATGAAGTAGGGCCCTATAAACTGGAAGTATTTATACAGAAGTCTGGTGACAGAACGGGGGTGACACCTAGATGATATAATCCGTAATAAACTGTAGTGGACCGTAGTAAGCCGTATTATACCGTGATGTCACGTAGTAACCCGTAGGAATCCCTGAGAAACCTTGGTAATCCCTACCTATCCCTAATAGAACGTAGTGCGATCGTGCTGATCCGTGACAAATCCGTAAAAAACCGTATTGTATCCTTGGCTAATCCGTGGTGTAATCGTACACGTACGTAGTTCACCGTAACTAACCGTACCGATTATTGGCGACTTGAGTCCGGGGATGTACTACGAATAAGTACGGTTTATTAAGGACTACAAAGGATAAGTACGTTCTAATACGGATCAGTAAGGATGTGCTACGGTTGTCTGATCCGTGGGGAATTTTTGAACATGTTCAAAAATTGTCACGGATATACAAGTACTACTACGATTGACCCAGGATACAATACGGACAGCTACGGACCACTACATATTGCCACGAATGATGCCGGATCGTATCCGTGGCTAATCCGGCGTCCGATCCGTGAATGTGTGACCGGGGCATTTTCGGTTTTGTATACGCACGGGATGTATGTGCGATAGCTATTTATAGCTTGGGCGTTTCGAGAACTCACTTCTAGCGAGACAATCGACAGAGGCAGTCGCATTTCTAAGATTTAAAATTAGATATTTCTTGGTTATATAACATGTTAGAATTTTGAAATGGAAATGATATCATTTGTTATATATTATTTGATAAGGAAATAATGTATTTATATTTATTTCTGTTTGGAAATCTTTGTTAGATAGTATTCCTATTTCAGGTATGATTAATAAGTTAAAAGAGAAAACTTATTTTCAATACATATGAGTATACTCATACATTATTAAATGATATCTTAAGGATTAATACTGCAAATGAGGTTCGACATTTCATGGTATGACATTTGACAAATGGACACAGGTTTCCAGAGTTTTTTACTATTAGTTTTATCTCTGGTTGTTCCTGGGCGAGTCAGCCATACGCAGTAACTAATGTCTGAGTACCGGTACAAACATGTATTTCTTTTACATTTCTGTAATGTATTTATTACAAACATATGCCTGTTATATATATGTACATTGTATATATGTGTGTCGACTGCCAATACATGCGTCTCTCTGTACGCACAACATAGAGTAGTGTTGTTGTTTTGTTTTGAGCGAACTAAGTAAGGACTAATTGTCCTTTTCTGTTGATTACCGAGTGAACAGAAAAAGCAATATTTTCACGAGTGACGAAGTCATGAATGAAAATTTATACTTTTGGTGTTCACGAGGTGAATTAATTTATTTTATGCCAAAAATGCAGTTTTAACGTTTAAAATACGTCGCGCAACTATAAATGGCGCCAAAAACGTTATGGGTTAAAAGAACGACGTCACACGCTTTTGGTTCCTGTGACGTTTACGCTCGGTTTAAATAATAACGTTAGAATGGGGTACCATTATTTAGTAATCTCACTGAAAAAGTGGTAATTTCACCGGTAAATTATCAGTTTCTATTTCACTTAGATATCTCTATAATCCATCGATAGGCATAACATAAATAAATATTAATATGAATTAAGGCAAAGCCTCTGAAAGTTTCGGGAAGTGCATTCAGTCTCAACAGATTTAATCCCCTACTAAGCTGTTGTGCACTAACGCTTTGACTAATTGCTCAATTGATAATGGTTATAGTTGTCAATCCAGGGGTAGAGAGTTCCAGTTCAGGCTGAGTCAACTTACTTATATAAATGTCAAAGACTACTTTTACCAGTGAATATTGAACATTTTTCTAAGAGCTTTAAAGAGTATAGATCATATTATGACCATGAAGTTTGAGGGAATATCCTGATAGCCATAATAAATGCATAAATTAACATATAAAATATGTTTATGTCTAGATAAACGCATCAACATTTTGAATAAAAAAAAAACATTTCTGCCAACTGAACTTGAAATCAGACAAGCAGTTGCAGAGGAAAAACGTTTAGATTTTTTAATTTTACCGTTTTTCTGGTGCCACATTTCAGCATTGCTTTGAACTAATCAATATCCCTTGAACAATTTATGTAGAGGGTAAGGTTAATTAAAGAACGTTTTTTGCCAAACTATCTTGACATATTGATTGATTGATTGATTGATTGGGGTTTAACGCTGTTTTTAACAATTTCTCAGTTATATCACGGCGGCCAGTTCACCTACTCATGCATTTCCTGATTTTCTCACACCAGTACTCCACACAACAATCTTCCCAAGCAACTGGCTGCTTTTCCACATAGACTTAGCCCATTGGTGGAAGACGAATGACGCATGTCGCATTGACTTTTGTCAATCGTCGGAAAGAAAGTTGGCCGAGCCGGGATTCAAACTCACAACCCCTGGATTGACAGCCCGCGTCGCTACCGACTGAGCTACCGGGGCTCGGCTATCTTGACATAAGACAAGCAGTTTAAGAGGAAAATTGTTATCTTACTCCCTTTTTGATACCACCTGGCATCATAATGGTTTTTTTAAGCCAAATTATCTTAAAACAAGACCGCAAACTCTGATGATGCCTGGCAACATTGTTTTTTAATTAATAAATATGACTTGAATAATCGTATGGATGGTCTCATAAGGAAAATTAATGCAACAGTCTTATAACTTTGAAATGATACCAGCAACTTCCTTCTTTTCTCATGCCACATGCAGATAATATTTTTCAACCAATCAATATGATTTGAATATTTTTAGGGTTGCTGGTGGATATTGCATGATGGATTGAGGATTATCACAAAATCTGTGCTGATATTGATTAAATTGTATGTATTTAGCTACAGTGTCATTTTGTCCCCACTGAGGTTTGAACTCAGAACTCCTGGCTAGACCAGGTGTTTTACCAGTTAAAACTATAAGGTCTCAAAATGTAGCTAAACACATTTAATTTACGATCAAGATTGTCCTCAAAGAAAGTCACAAGTGGTAAATGCCTCATGTTCTTTACCAAAAAAGGGAATTCCTAATAAATCAGAGCTTGTGATAGTTTAATTGTAATTTAAAAAACCTTACAAATGATGTTTTTCTAAACATTGAATTGTTATCTTACCACACTATAATATTCTTATAACTGTTTAGACTGATGCAACCATGTCCCTTATATGGTCTCACCTATTTGCTATGTAAAACATGAGTATAAGAAGTATTTTTATTTGTAAATTAACATCATTTTGGAGTTCTGATGCTTATACATTAGATGCAAAGAAAAACGACAAAGGCTGAGTGTTGAATAAACACAATATATTTCTCTAGCTATTCTTTAGCACAACAATTTTTAAGATTTAATAGCAAAATTATAAATAAACGACGAAGCGTTGTTTGTTGGTGAATTTCAACGGTTGGAGTTTAGATGAGCAGTAATTGACTACGTGGGCGTCAGCCCGAATGGTCAGAATAACACGCATCAAAACGACGATTGTTGTTAATTCTACAGCAAACTATGCTACGAAGTTGGGTTTTTTTAAATTCTAACATGACATTCATGTGTATTTTGACGCAAAAACTTTATTTCTTTTTGTGGCATCCATGGTGTCATTTTGGTGACGTTTAACTGGGTACATGACGTCATATTATCTATCTTTGTTTATTGGCAAATAAACAACGGTAATTTTTCTTCGCACTTTATAGGCAAGACAAACAACGTCATGTTAGAATATAGTTTAAATAACTTGTTTGCATTTTGAAAAAAAATAATGCAATTTGTTAGAAATATTTAGGTTAAAGTCAATATTAAACAAATCCGGAAAACACTTAATCTTTGAAAATAAACTGACAAAAGTTATGTATGATATCATAAGTCAGTTTCGTCGGAGAGGTCAGGAAGGTTTGCGAAATTTAAGAAAGATTCATTCAAAACTTGTGTTGATGCTAAGGCTCGCACATATATTTGCATGGCTTATAATGAGGCTGACAAAAATCATCATGGCTTGGATAATAGAGAAAAGCAGAAAGCAGGGCCATCATGTCTGTAACAGGCCACAGGAATGTAGCTAGTCTAGCCTCGTACATTAAACCCAGCGAGGATGAACGAGATAGTCTTAGCAGGGCACTCTGTCCATTCACTGTCACAAACGAAAACTCGCATAAAACATCATCTCAGTGTCTCTCTGGCGTTGCATCAGCTACCAACAAACACGAGGCTGTAATTACCCCACCCACTGTCACATCACCCTCACATTGTCCTACATAATCTAATCTAGACATAAGCCTACACGAAAGCAGGGCTATGCACATGTTTACTGGTGCTATATCCAACAATAACGTCACTCTTAATGTTTACAATGCCAAATAATCACAAAATCCGCATAAAGTTGCATAAAACATTGTTGTATGTCGCTGTGTAATCATTGACGGAATTGACGTGTATTCAAGTTCTATTTTAAGAACAGCTCAGCACAGACTTGTTGTTGTTGATATGTTTTTGTCAATGTCAACACATATTGTTTACTTGTGTAGTACAATGAAAACTAAATAATCAATTAAATAAGATTACATTGTCTTGTTGCTTAGTCTACCCCATCTTTGTCGTTTTTTTCTGCAGTTATGCGTATAATGCAGTGGGTAGTCACAATTGATGGAAGAACAGCACACACGTCTTTCGCATTCTAAGGGAAGTAAAAGTGGTGGGTAAACTGGTTTGCTAAATAGTGAATTTATTTCCCTTTGTTAAGGTGTCGGATCATGTTAGAATCGAAATGAACTATAAAAAACCGTGGTTTATTAGCGAATAAACAATGGTTTGTCATTCTGATGCGTTGTGATTAACCACAGAGGCCTACGGCCTTCGTGGTTAATTCCTGCGTATCAGAACTCTAAACCATTGTTTATTCGCCAATAAACCACGATTTTTGATAGTTTATTACTTTAGTAGATACCGACCGCAATGATGGAAATATCTTCCAGTATCGGAGTATCAAAACAGGGACTTTTGATTTCTTGAGGGCACAATCTGCGAAAGTAAACAACATTTCATTTTATCTAGGATATTGTGGACATTACTGGTTAATATATGCTATTTCATAACACTAAAAGCAATCAAACGAACTGTTCGCACAAGGAAATGAAGGTGCATAATTAAATATAGATGAATTTTGGCAAAAGGAGAAATTGCTATTTATGAACTATTTCTACTTTTGCCTCAATTTTTTTTCAAAAGTCGTTTACTGCGGAGGAGTCAGAAAGCTTCTGTATGTTGAAAGGGATACGTTTAAATATAATTTTCGAATCATGAAAATCAAAATTTGCGTTTTTCTTTGTTCCAACTGAGCTGCGTTTTAAAACGACGATATGCACTAAAATATTACATCACCACAACTTGTGTAAAACAGAAAATGGCGACGTCAGACGAAGAACAGCTATACAATTATATGTACAATCAGGAATGACGCATATCAAAACACTTTGCCAGATGAAATAGGCAGAACGATACAAGAATATTTCAAGAGCACTTGCGTTTAAACTTTAAATGGCACCGTAGATAAGGCGACGGTTGTAAGGAGAATTTCGGCGGCCGTTGTACAAGGAAGGCAGAACAGTGAGAAATATAGTGTTACACCAGGACTGCTAGGAGAACCCTTCTCGACATCGATGTGTTAGCTTTCTAGCGATGTATTCATCAGCCGCGTTTACCGGATCTGGCGCCGCTCGATTTTGCGAACTTACCGAAGTTGAAGGCATATTAACAATGGAACATAATTCAGAGACATAACTAAGATCAGCCATGCGATACAACGATTCAATCTCACATTATACAATGACTGGTTCATGAACGTTTACCAGAAGTGGGTCTGATACAACCATGAAATGTATTGCACATTACGGTGAAAGAAATAGAATGGGATGTAAATATCAAATATTTTGTATTCTCATTTCGTGACTATTTGCACAAAAATGTATGTGGAAACTAAACAAAACACAAGTATATGAGTTTGTAGTTTTCACATCCTCTTAGTTTCAGAACCTCCGACGGTCGATTGTCGTGTGGCGTGATTAAAGAGCTATCGTCTAATGATTTTAACAGATGGATGGCGTCTGAAAATGGAACTTTTTAGTTCTTAGGTTCGATGACCAGCATTGTATTAAATTGTTCAATCTCCTTTCGTTCAATGAATCTCATTATTAAGTTCACTGAGGGCAAATCCTGACAGAGATATACACTATATATATATACATGTACATGTATATAATCATAAATGTTCATGAAATAAGCCGAATGCAGTTAACTAAAGGATAAGCTTCAAATGTCATCCACATCAGACTTTACTTGATCCGCGTTTTATATCGGACGTAGCAGGGCTAGTATAGTTTGATGTATTCATGAATTAACCTTTTCTCACTTGCAGTTGCATTCTGATGAATTAATACTCATTTTTCCACACAGTATTCAACGCTATTCAATAATTGCACTTTCATTTAAAGCCAATGCCAAAAGTTTTGCCAATACGTTTTTAATCTCGTCTGCTGCATATTTATCATTTTTGGGAAAGGTTATAAAATAAGGTTATTAAAAGTTATAAAATATAACAATATTTGATTGAATACTACAAATGTGGACTCGACAACCTTTCGCAAATAAAAGTAATGTATCACCCAATTGAGCCATTGAAAATGAAACATATATTTTGATCTTCATAAATAATAAAGCATCGATTAAAGATAACAAAAACAGGGTTGTATTCTGGTTCGCCTATCTGAGTGTTAGGTTTGTGTTCCAAACAGTTGTAACTAACGCTAACATATGAACGATGTTTAGGCTAACAACCATTGATCGTTCAGATAATTGTTATAACTGCACCAACCTAGCGACTGCTGTTTTAGGTGATATCGAATGAGTGCAGGCTGATCTGCATTTACGTTAATAAGTCAAATTAGCTTTCGGATACCAATGTATGACAAAGTGTGGCTTTGCAAAGAAGTCATTGTCTACTCATGTAAAACATACTCCCAAACATACTCTCATGCTTGTTTCCGTAGAGTACTACTATTTAGTGTTGTTACCATACACCAACAAATTGTATATTATGTGCGATATCTGATTTCCACATGATGTTCTCGTAGGTAATTTTATTCAGAGTATAATTATGTAATTTTGGTAACTTATTCCATGTGTATATAATGGTGACTTTTTGGGTCAGCGGGTCGGTCGTGGTAGCATTGCATAAACCGTGTTATCCGAGTATGCAAATTCACATAAATCAAGTTAATAAATGTGTTATCTTTTCTTACCACATATCATTACGACGATTCAACAAGACGCATACTCTTTAGACTGAAATTTCAAATAGTGTACACTTACTGTCGTCACGTAAGATATTAGCCTATACACGCGACATATGTTTTCCTTTGTGGTTAAGCTCATCCATTATTTGTATTTAATGGATTTCCAAGTGTCTCTTAGATATTAGCCTATACACGCGACATATGTTTTCCTTTGTGGTTAAGCTCATCCATTATTTGTATTTAATGGATTTCCAAGTATCTCTTAGATATTAGCCTATACACGCGACATATGTTTTCCTTTGAGGTTAAGCTCATTTATTATTTGTATTTAATGGATTTCCAAGTATCTCTTAGATATTGTTGTACACAGTCCTAACTATTCCACTTGCATTTTATAAACATATATAAAATAAAAATAAAAATAGTCGGGTTCAATTTCGAAGCAATTTAAGCGGACTATTACGGTCGAAAAGTTTTTAACGGGTGTTGACATTACAGTCGCGTAAAAAACAATGCGCAATTTAAAATAGTTCACAAATTCTTATTGAATACTCAAAATAAGCAAATGCCTTTGTGAATAAATTCGTATAACGCAGTTACTGTTGAAAACATACCGCTGGAAACACACATATTTATTGGTTTGATTCTGTAGATAGTTTCGCAGGTTGAAGTTTGGGGTTTTCTTGTGACCCTAATTTCAGTACTTTGATAACTATTTGTTTAAGAAATGAGTTCACCATGTTAAGAATAAATGACGTTTTTTAAACCTACCTAATATTTCGATTGATAAGAAAACGGTATGTCTATTGAAATATAAATGCTTTTCAAAGAAAAATACATGTATGTAGATATCAATCTGTATTCTGTCGGTTTATTATGCTAAATGGAGGGTATGAAAAGATGAGTTTATGATCTATTTAGGAAAGAACGTAAACAAAAAATTAAAAAGCATACTTTGGTCATAACAAAATGATTTTAAAGTAATTGACTAGTCGATGATAATCTTCATGTCTTGTGTTTTGCATGATCATAACATGTTTGGAATTCGTGCAGTCATCTATTATTACGAAAAGAAAATAATAAAGTAAAGACTTTCAGAAACATTTATAATTTTCATTTCAGCCCTTTTCTGATGCCACCTGACTACCTTTTGCAACCAGTCAACATGGCTTGAACAAATTATGTAGGAGGTCACATTTCTGCTTAACCCTCCCCAAATACAATCGGTTGTTTACGCCTCTGCAGCAGATTTATCTTTTTGCCATGTCTGATCAATAATTATACTTTCATTTATAGATATTTTATCTCCTTGCCAAGTTGTTTTCAAAGTCGTCTGCAGCAAATGTGTTGTATGTGGGTAAGGGTTAATCATCTTGATATCAGACACGCACATTCATACCAAACAAGTGGACCAAGAGGGTCCTAAATCGATCACTTGAGTGATGATATAGTAGTAAATATGTAACTTCTTAAATCGGGGGAAATGTTATTAATGTTGGATGATACTTCAAGGAGTGGACACTGTAAATGAAATGCCTTAAAGGAGAAGGACATTTGTCATAAGGCATTGAGACTTCGAATATTTGGAAAAGGAATTACCAAAGGAACATTCTTGTGAAGTGAATTCGGAGGAAATGTCGTTTGAAGCTAAAAGTTTCTTTTACCCCTTTTCTGACTGGTCGCAATGTTTTTCAACAAATCAATATGGTTTCAACATTTTTTGTAACGCGTCACCTAAGAAACATTTCTAAATAATATCTTGGAATTCAACAAGCTGATTAAGAAGAATAGTTTTAAAAATTTAGGCATTTGATTCCGTTTTCTGATGCCGCACCAATCGAAGTTAGAGATATAATTTAAATCTTTCGACCGTTTTGAAAGAGGACCACCAAAGAAACATTCCTGTGACGTTTGGTTGTGATTGGTTTGTTGGATTAAGAGAAGATGACATTTGAAGTTCTTTTGACCTCTTTCCTCTTTCCTGACGCCGCCAGATTGTCATGTCTTTCGGCCAACCAATATGGCTTCTACAATGACTGTAATGGGTTTCAACAGATCAAGATGGCTTGAACATTTGAGTGGATAAGGAGTAGATGTCATTTGAAGCTTAAAGTTCATTTTATCTCATATCTGATGCTGAAAATTTGCTAAGTCTTTCAGACAATCAATATCGCTTTTACCAATTGTGAACAGCGTTGGTGGTGTAGTGGTAAAACGTCCGTCTCGCAGGTTTGTCGCCGGTCGGGTCATTCTAAAGATTTTAATAAGAGGGCCATAATGGCCCTAGATCGCTCAACTGAAGTATGCGATGTGATTTCTAATGCAAAACACTTCAAGACAATTATTCTGACAAAGATTCAAAATGTAACCTTCAGAGTGTTAACAAGATTTTCCTTCATTTGGTCTAGTGACCTGGTTTTTGTTACCTGATATGACTCATATTCGAACATGGACTAGATATTATCCAGACAAACATACTGACAAAGCTTCAACTTTCTCAAAGTAAAACTGCAGTTTCCAGAGTTTTAACAATATGTTCCTTCAATTTGGCCTAGTGATCTAGTTTTTAACATTATATAACCTATGTTCGAACATGGCCAAGATATCATTAAGACAAACATTCTGACAAAATTTGAAGATGCTGAAGCAAAACATGCAGCTTCTTCAGTATTCACAAGATTTTCCTTCAATTTGGCATAGTGACCTACAGTTAAGAACATCTTGAAATTGACAAATTTGTCGTTCACGGTCCACTCCGTTCCGCTCCGCTCACGTTCCATTCCGCTCATTAAGCGTTCACTCATTCATAACATTGTGATTGCTTTTTTCCGTTCCGCTCAGATTGAGCGAAGCATTCATGTGATTGGATGTTTTCGTTCATTATGATTGTTTCGTTTAGAGCGCACATTTCCGTTCCTCTTATAAAGCGTTCCAATAACACTCACGATCGAATCACATTCCGCTCCGATTGTTTATTTCATGATGTTCTTAACAGTAGTTTTTGAGCAGACATATATTCGAACTTGGACTACATATTATCAAGACAAACATTCTGATAAAGTTTCCACATGCTGAATCTAAAAATACAGCATCCAGATTGTGATCCATTTTCGAATTTGGCTTATTAAGATAAACAGTCCGACAAAGTTTCAATATTTTCAAGTTAAAAATGCAGACTCCAGAGTGTTATCTTCAATTTGACCTAGTGACATTAATGATCCATATTCAAACTCGACCTAGATATCATTAAGATAAATATTCTGAAAACATTTCAAACTGCTGAAGCAAATATTGCGGCCTCTAGAGTGTTAACAAAATGTTCCATCAATTTGACCTAGTGACCTGCTTTTTGACCCAACATGACCCAGATTCGAACTTGACCTACATATCATCAAGAAAAACATTCTGATAAAGTTTCAACATGCTCAAGTTAAACATACGGCCTTCGGTATTAACAAAATGTTCCTTCAATTTGACCTCATATGGCCCAGTTTCGAACTTGTCCAATATTTGATGGAGATGAATGTTCTGATAAATGTTCAAGAAGATCAGATGCAAAATGTAGCCTGTAGAGTGTTAACAAGGTAATTGTTGAAAACGCATGCCGGACGGACGCCGGACAAAATGTGATCACAATAGCTCACCTTGAGCACTTCATGCAAAGGTGAGCTAAAAATAGTAGCTATGGCTGCCCTCCTTGGCGTTTAGGGTTGCGGTGTAATAATGACACAATCACATAATGACTGACTAGTGTCAGGTTAAATGGACCAGTATTACTTGTAAAGTATTCAGGAAACATGGATATAGCTGAAACAAGAGACCATAGTGGCCATGGATCTCTCACCTGAGTTAAGTTAACCATATAGTCAATGACAATATTACAATTTAATAATAAAAAAATTGACAATTTATGAATTACTATCATTAGAAAATCCAATATACATGTGTATATATATTTATATAACAGAACAGGACAGAATCTTTAGTTACATGCGCACACAGAACATAGCATGCATGTCAGTGAGAATGTCCTTCGTAACTGACCCGGACATCCCACCTGACACGGAAAGCAATGTATACGCATGCTGTATACACATATATACTTACCATATACAAACGCACACAGAACATAACAGAACATGTCAGTGAGGATGTCCTTCGTAGTTGACCCGGACATCCACATGAAATACAAAGTGTACGCGTGCACATATGTACATATATATGAAAATAAATATTTTTTTTATCCAGCAAACTATTTGATACTTAATGTCTCATGAATATCTAAAATTTAGATAAAAATGTCATTCAGATGCATCGCGGACACTAGCCCTTCTGGACATTATCTACTTCGTAAAATACTGCATAGGCGGACATTAGCCCACTTTCACAAGCGGAGATTGTTCCCTTTTTAAGCGAATATAAGCCCCTTCATAGGATTACTGAAAGCTGACATTATCCACTTCGTAGACGGACAATATCTCCTTCAACAGGCATTAGCCCCTTAGAACATCTATTTAATCTGCATTGGATGAATCCCTTCCAGCATACTAGACGCCATTGACTACATGAAGGCATTTGTCTGGAAAGTTACTAACATGAGTACTGAAAACATTGTGACAAAAAAAGAAATTGTTTTGAGCTTTTTATTGAGTGCAAAGAACATTATCGAATGGAAATGAAAAAAACATGAGAGAGAACGACAACATCTAATTAAATGTTAACAATATACTTTTCCTCGTCTTTGGGTACGTTCCTATCTCTGGCTCACATTTGATTTGGTTTTGAATGTGTAAGCATGGCCTGCATAACACAGTTTCCTACTTCCTATAGTGCTTGTTATGAACTCAATAATTGCAATTAAAGTACTAGATGGCGTGATGATAAGTATATCGAGTCTCGCCATGCCGAATAAATTATTTGGCGAGCAGATTTCAGGGCATATGATACATGGCCATGTTAATATATGATTGTTCATATACAGTTTGCATTCAATAACGTCGGTTTAAGAAAGGGGCAATGGTTTGCTTTGTATTTTGTAGTTTGGGTAAGAGCTTCATCTTCATATGATTAAGGAAACGCACAATTCATATAGGTGACCAAGCTAGCTGATGATGGGGCTAATATCCGCCTATGGGGGGTTAATGTTTGCCATGTACATATTCACGATGGGGATAATGTCCATTCAGATATCTAAATATATACGCGCTTTTCCGAGTAAATGAATGTGTTGTTTTGTAAAGTCATTCCATAATTCAGTCGTTTATTGCCGTAGATAGAACTATCGAATCATATAAGCGTTTGCAGGTTAAAGGAAGTAGTCGTTCAGTACAAACATGAATAGCGGCAAGACTAAAGTAGTTTTCCTAATCTTTCCACAAGCTTGCGACATAATTTCATCGAGACTCAGAGATGTAGTATTACATTCTATATCTAGATGCGTGTATTTATCAGTATCCGCAACTTTATTAGAGCCTAGGTACCAGGTTTGATTACGAGTTTGGAATTCATTTTTCGATTCGTTAAAAACTAGAACATTACTTTTATTTGCGTTTTAAAAATATTTGTCCAGAATAGAACTTTGATAACACTTATCCATGAGTCGCTCAAGTCCAATTTTAATCAATGATACTAATACCATATCATCTGCTGTCGTAGGACAACCGACTTATTTTTAGACAATACTTAGAATTGGACAATTCATCCGTTAAATCATTAATAAATACAAGATACAACCGATTACTGAGGACTTGGCCCTGCCTGGTTCCCTGTAGTATTGGGTTTGTTTATGCCTGTTTTATATATTTTTGTCAATGAGACGGGATATACAGATCAGAAAAATAGCTTTTCCAACCAACATTTATCTCTTCAGGATCTCTATATATACGGCCATTGAAATTCATCTATGATGTTAATACGTATATATAGAGATCATGAAGAGATAAATGTTGGTTGGAAAAGCTATTTATAAAGAAATTGCTCTATAGTTATTTGGATTGGATTTGCGTTTATTAATGATATTCCAAAAGTGATTATTATCAACTTCTGCTGCTGTATCTAATTCTTTTTCTAGAGAGTTGATGTAAATTTGAACTTTTTTTCTATGAAATTGTCTAAAGGTATTTTTAGAATTTTTGTAATTATTGCACGATGGAGAGTCGCGACCTCGTAGCCTATTTTCACTTAACCACAGTTTAAGTTTCATGTTAATATCTTTGTGTAATTTTGTTAAGGTGGAGTTCCAATATGGTTTAGTAAAAGGTTTATATCTTGGTTTTGGGATGTGTTTCTCGGTTGCCCTTTGTATATATTGTATGATATTGTGATACAGGTCATCAATTTCGGAGTGGGAGGAAATAGTTTCCCCTGAAATAAGTATTGATTTTAATAATTGCTTATCATTTTCTAAGGAGTGTTTATAATTCAAAATGGAGCGTTGTTTCAAAGTACTCCAGCTTATTGCGTTCAAGTTGGAAACTTTTATTGGTTGGTTATGACTAGTGTTTGTCTGACCAATTATCGCATACAATAAAGGGCGGTGCTGCGTAGAGTAGTCACTAGCAGTGTCCTCCACAATACTACATTTCCATACTGAGGGGAGATCATGTTCCCATAGATCATTTGTGCTAAATTATTTTCAAATCAGACCAGTGCTTTTGGACAAGAATATATTTTTAAGTTTTCACTATAGACATATAAATAAGGAAAAAAAGCTCCGCCCGACGGCCATGTTTATCAAAGGAACGAACTTATTTTAACAATTTTGGTAAAGGGTCGCACTAGGAACATTTATGCTAAATGATTTTTTTGTACTTTTGGACGAGAATATTTTTAAAGTATTGGCATTTCCCATTTTCTGATTCCGCAGCAACCAACGTTTTGCATGGTATTAAATTATATAAAATACTTTGAAAAAGGACCAACTTAGTAACATTCCTGTGAAATTATTTTGAATTAGGTTCTTTGGTTTAGGAGAAGTTGTGTAGGAAAATGTGAACGGACTGACGACGTGATCAGGTGAGCTTATAATACATGAACAACGTTGAACAATACATGAACAACGTTGTTGACTATGAAACACGTGACAATGACTCGGATAGCTAAATATAATGAGCAGACAGATGGGTTTATCTTAAAGGTCCGGGTCCTTAGTCCTCTAAAGACCTTCCCTCATCTGACCCATATTGGTTTGCCAACTTAATGACGTATCACACACAGATGCACAGACCAAATGGCATGGTATAAACTAGCTAAGTGTCTCGATAGTTGACACTTGAGACATGTTTGTAAAGATTTAAGAACAACCCCTGTTAAACTACATTCTTTTTTATTGTCGCGTCTTCGAATTGACAATTTACATAGAATTCATGTAAATCAAAGTCAGATTTGAGTTTGAATAGTAAATATATTATGTATCAAAACCAGTCAGAACTGCTGATGCAATTTAAACCTTTTACATTATGATAAAGTACTATTTTTTCCTAACCCTAACCCTAACCCTAGAAATTTAATTGATTGGACAATACCTTGAAAAATGGCACATCCAAAATGAGGATGATTCAATTCGTGATTGAGTAGGACATGCAAATCCCAGTAAATACTACAGAATACTACAGATACTACAGGACAACTCTGTTGTTGAAACAGTGAGATCCAAGCGATCATATACATAAAGTCAAAGAATCTGTATGATTTTAACAAACTTTCGAATAATATACAAATGTTATTCTGATAAAGAAACGAACCACTGAAATTCAATTAAAAACTTGAAATTGATGTCATCATCACCTGCTCATTTGAGTTATCAGACTAACTATGATGGATAAGTTTTTACAGTAGATCATTTGCATAGGTCACGCCATGCAAGCCGTGAAAAATACAATTAAATCCATTGAGAGAGAAATTGTTATCGATACCAAAAGTAGCATATAGATTTGTTGAATTTGGATAGAATCATTACATTCCAAATGCACACAATTTTCCTTCATCTTCTTCCATATAAACAGGTTGTTTGATGACTTTTCAAATTATTTCAATGTTTTTTAAAAAAGAAAAGATACATGTTATATAATTTGTTGTTTTATGGCATCAGTATTAGACTGTACATGTACATGTAGTTAGTCAATCAGAAATCACACTTAAGAGGAAACACATTTACCACCACTTGAAAAAAATGGTGTATTCCGATCTGACTCTTCGTTAATTTTAAATTGGTGAAGGCTGGTCTTCATGTAGTGTGGTGTCTTATGTTTTTGTATTCAGAAAGTTAAGATTAAGATGCATTTTTTCTAAAATAGTTACAATTCAATTCATACAAACCGTTGAAAAATCATGATTTTAGTGTATTTTTCTGTTTCTGCTATGATGTAAATGTATAAATAGTTCACCATTTCTCTTGTATGATAATAAAATCAAACTTTTATTTAAAATTGAAAAATAAAAATAAAAATTCAATTATGTGAACAAATGAACCGTTTAAAAACAGTTCAGAAAGTACTGTTAGAAAATTGATATTGCAGATTTATGAGTACCAAATTCCATTTTTGACTCAATACCTTCATACTTTTTACTTCTGCAGTTTGAATGGCTTAAATAGAGAAAATAACAATAAGATTAGAGTCATTAAACAAAAAAAATCTACATTACAGTGCCTTTATGTTATTTATTCACAAGGTCTAGCTGAAAATATGAAAATAGTGCGAGCAAAGGAGGAGTTGATATAATGAAAAAGTTAACCATTTCCTTCAATAGGTTTTGATTGTATTTTATAAAGGTTTCGTGTTAATCTCGGGTGCATATTCTTTCCTCGGATTTTTTCAAAATCAAAGTATACAACAGATGTCTTTGAGAACATCCGAGGAAGATATGGAAACTAGTTATACGCAAAAGTACGATGAATCATTTAAAATAGTTACAAACATTGAGACAAATAGAAAATGGTCGTCTGGTGCAGCGGAACTTCTGTGATTTGTTTGCTTTATTGGTGTTTTACGCCTCTTCCAATATTATCTAAGTTGCATTACAGACGATATTATCCATGATCCATTTGTAAAACAACCAGTTCTAGGCTAGGAAATATGCCTTGCCCATGGGCACCCAACCATGACGGCCTCAAGCGGTAATCGAACCATAAACGATGCCCTGTTACAAATTCCAACGTTATCCACGGATGATTCCTAAAAATCATGTGAACGAAAGGGTATAAATGCCACAACATATATCAATCAATTGTATGTAGTGTTTTGTCTGGATACATGAAGAAGTAATTGGAAGCCGCCAGGAGGCGGCTTCCTGTAGGGATGCTTAGAAATTTCGGATAAGGAGAATGTTTAGACCTGCCAGCGTGACCACATATCTTGATTTCTCTTTGTCCTTACTAAGTACATTAAGTTAAGGTAATGACTTTTAAAACATCCCTTTTACACTCTATATACATGTGTGAGTTCTACAAATTAAAAACAAAAGACAAAGGCCAGTATATTAATTAAATGTATGTACATTTTTATTTAAGCGAAATTCATACTGTATCTAGTCTAAACAGTAAAATAGAGAACCCTTCTATTGAAATGGTAAATGTAGTCTGGTTCCTTACATCCTATGATATATTACGCAGTAATTAGACGAAGAAGCCACGTCGCGTATTCATTAAACTTTTCAATTTAGATTTTTGACTAAATCTAAATCTTAATATTTAGTCCACGTTTTAGATTTAATCCGTATTCACCAACGCGTTTTAAACCGATCTCAATTTAGTCTAGTTTGTAAATGTCTTAAGCGGCCGCACAGCCACTCTGGTTCCCGAATCAAGTTAGGATCTAAAATAAAAGACAGTACCATTCATCTATAGTCTATTTATAGATTTTCATTTTTATTATCATTTCACATACATTTTTCATTTGCTTTGCTTTTAATCATCTGACTTTCAGGTTCAGTACATACTTGATTCAAAGTTAACTTTGAGTACAATTGTAATCGCAAAATGCAGACATGAAAAGATTTAAACCAAAGAAATATCTGTTTCAAGATCAATTTGTTGCAGTTTCACATTCATGAATATCGCGGTAAACACGATATCGGTGTATTTTGCTTAGCCGACAACATGTTTTATCACGGATGCGATGTGAACATCCAGAACATTTAAATGAAATGAAATCTTCTGTTAAGCCTTTCCCACGTACAACAGATATGTAGCACATTAAGTAAAATTTGGAACATCTTGCTAAATGAAGGTATAATTTATGGATATAAAGTAGAAAACATTGTAGCAAAAGGATAAATTCCTCGTGATCAATTTCTCTTTTTGTCACAATGTTTTCGAAAGTCGCTGCAGCTCTTGTCAGTCTTTCGGATTACATGTTATCTTACTATCATTTATAGAGATTTTCTATGTTTTGTACTTGATGATTTTAAAGTCTGTCAGGGTAAACATGATTGAAATCATTGCGGCAAAAGGAGAACTTGCTCATAATGAGCAATATCCGATTTTCCACACTAATTTCAACACTTTTCAATTATCATACGATCATTTATAGAGATATTTTATATTTTTTACTTGATAATTTCAAGGTCGTCTACTGCAGATTTGTTTTATGTCGTAAACCCTAATCCACTATCATGACTCACCGATACAAACGAAAAACAGATTTTCTGTGTGTCAGCATTATTTGATAAAACATCATAACAGAGCGTGTGTTCAATACAAATAGTTGATTGGTTTTGGTACTAATTTAAATTTATCATAACCTCTTGTCCATTTATCTTTAATATTATATGTCACTTTTCATGATCAGTTTAACTCTAAATTATCTCATTCACTTAAAACACAGACCCTGCCAGGTTAAATATCCTACATAAAACTTATATCTTCAATAACCGATATCAGCATTACTGACTACAGATTAAATTGTTCTAATGTTTCTGGATTTAAATGATATTTTTCTTATTTCTTCATGTGAAACGAAATATTGCGGCTTCTCTTTGATGCTTTGCATCAACCGTTCGTCTTGTAATTTAACTAGAATCCTATAATTTCGAGGAGCTGATTTAAGTTATTAAAATAAATTTGTCTTCTAATTGTCAACAAGATGGCCATGAACACTCAGAATACCGAACCTGAGTAAAGAGCTAGTGACTGAAATTTCTACAACCAAGTTCAAATTTGACCCAAGATTTTTATAGAGACAAATGATCCGACTACTAAACAAGGCGTTCGTATACATGGTGAATATTTTAGAACGTTTACAAGGTTTCTCTAGGATTTCACCTGGTGATCTTCCTTTTGATCCGACGTGATCAAATATACTTTGTTATAAACCGAAATGGAAGAAAATAACAATGTTCTAAATTTTTGATATTTTGATCTCAAGTGTGTGAAGCTGACTTGTCAATGATATACAGATATAAATCTTCTAGAAAAAGATATTCGTGACATTTGGATGATTCTGTTTAAAATTCGACCTTTTTCCCCCCACGTGACTCAATTTAAACTTGACATTTAACATAAAGATCGGATGATGAATATGGTCCTAGACTGTGAACGAGGTTCTTCTTAAATAAGACAATGTTACCTGGTTGTTGACCAACGTGACCCAGTTTAAAACTTTACCGACGAATTAAGGAGACGAAAGTTTCGATTAGCTAGAAAATGATGATATGAAGAATGTTACCTCTAGGGTCACAAGTTTATTTCGCTAAATGGGACCTATCGACTAAGCGTTTGACACTTTATGACCCTTCTTTAAACTTGACCGTTTTGTGAAGGAGCTGTATCGATTGGATATATAGATTATTGAGTGGTCACATAATATATTTAGACGACATAGGATGGACACAGCGCATTTCAAATAGCCTACTCTAATTAAGCACTTCGTGCTCAGCTGATGCTTTATATGTTGTTCACATTGTCGCATACATTAAGAAGATTTGTGGATAAGATTATTGTACGAGAACATATCTCTGCTGTTTTATCATATGAATGACATGTATATTCATGCGCGGTGCATTCAGATTTACATATCACACAAGTCGTAAGGTTGTTGTTAATCCGAACATTTATCTGATAGATCTTTTAGCTTAACAAATGGCCACAATTTCCTTTCGCATGAAAACACTGTGCCGGCTAAGTCTGATAACTAACCAGTACGAACTAGATGTGTAAAGTATATTTTTTTTGTTCATGCTATCTTGAACTTAAACATTATGAAGTATGAATACATGCTGTTCAATAACACTTTGTCTATCGCTTAAAAAACGTTTCGTGACTCCGCCATCTCCAGTCAACTGAATGATGAACTTCGGTTCGAAGATGAGATGCGCATAATTATTCGCGTGTTCATAATTGACATATTTTCCTGTTAGTTGAAATTCAATAAAACTGTACGGCACAGGGGAGATTCACATTATTTACATATTTAATCATAGTTGGATAGAGATATTGTTTTACCGATGTTCCTATATATTAATGTCACGATTCAAGTTTAAAACGCAAAACATGTCACTTATCAAAACAGTTTAAACCTACTTGAAATAACGTTATCTTTCAAGGTTAAGGTGAACGTTTTGGGGATTTTTCTATGTCAAAGAGATTGTATTGTTTGTCCAATTTAACCGATAAATTCATTTGACATTTCTACACTTTTATACGCCAACTCATTTGACGCACCTGCAGCAAACGACATTTAAAACAATGTGAGGCAAGAAAAGCAGTGACTAATTTTCCTCCTTTTCACGCGATTCATGTGTCTCAGATTAAGTCATCATTTCTTCAGATGTTAAGGCTTAAAGCAAACACACATACGACGTTTTATATACGTTAACTGTTTTGAAACAAAGAGATTCGATTCAAGGGTTTTGAATTCATTTGAGCATTCGGTCTTTCAATATTCGACTTGCGCAATTGCGAGTGATAAATAATTGCATACATCATTTACAAAACTTGTTTTAATCAGAATGTACGCGGTTGCCGAACAGAAAAATATTTTTACAGTTTAAAGTATATTTTACAAACATATTACAAACATTGATGAGGAAAACCAGGAATACAGGAAAGGAACTGGTTGCCGTGAAACTCTCCGCCACACATTTTCTCATGCTAGATGTCATGTGGGCTGGGTATAAACATGTGTTAAGTAGGTTAATATATCTAAGGAATTGCGAATCCAACATTAGGACAAGGAACAACCTTAATTAACCAACGATAAACATTCTGGGAAAAACTGAATGGCCGAACTGCTACTAGCCTTCTATTCTTGTTAAGTATATTTCAAAAAGACAGAGAAGTTTTCAGTAAACGAGGACTATACGGATCGAGGAAAAACACACAGAAGAGAACTAGGAAAAGAGATGATAGAAGCGAGAAAGTAGTGGCATTAATTATGCTGCATAAAAGGGGTGACAAGTTATATATAAACAATGATATGTATCGTTATGATGATAGTAAATGGTATATCCAGTGTATTCGGAAATCGTGACGCTCGTACTTCTCTGTCACGTGATACGTTTAATGGAGGTCAAGCGGACGATATGCGTATAGAGGAGTCAGAAATCGGGGGTCGTCCTCACAACGGCAAGGCAGGAAATAAAGGGAGTCAAGAGGCAATTAGGAACGGAGATGTTGCAGCATAGGGAATCGGCCGAGGCGAAACAGTTATAGACTTAAACCGTGAGCAGCAGCTAGAACATATTCTTATTACAATTTTAACATGGACTATTGATGGTTTACTATTATAGCCTATGAAACATGGGGTAAACATAGTAAAGGCTTTGACAATTTTCAAATACGCACTTTGGATATTACAGAAAAATGCAGAGAAATTCTATTAGAAATAGTGGCGTTTTTAAACGGAATGAATTTATTCACAAGAATTTACTCAAACTTTGCAGATTGTGTTGCATTATTGTTTAAATGTACTGACTTAACCCTTTTCCTGATACAAACGACATCTGACGCGTCTACAGCAGACGTTTTGAAGCAATGTGAGAAAGGAAAAATTTCAAATGTGTTGCAGTTTTTGTTATTCGCCTCTTGATCCGAACTATTTTCAACCGGTGATCAAATTTCGCTTGGATGATTTTAAAGCAGACAACTAATAAAATAGCATATCTAGTAAAAAGGTAAAACACGTACCATTGTTTTCCCATGGCTATTCCCTTAAGATAAAATTCTATCAATTTAGCGGCGACATACGTAAACGAACACATAGGGTTTTTTATAATGTTTATGTTTTTAAGATATCTCTCTGAACTTAAACTGAAACCTAAAGCTTGGGCAATTATAAAACATGTAATCTAAACATTTATTTACAAATATGAAGAGGAACGAAATATTTATTTTTAAAAATACATCCACAAAATTAAGCATATTATTTATAAATATATGTTGAGCTTTGTGTCATATATCGAACAAAACAAAGTTCTATCATGTCAATCACCTGTGCTCCGAAAGGGTACACAACTACTTTATAGGTTATTGCGCTAAATGCTGTTTTTTTTATGTATTGCTAACTGTATATCTTTTAACTGTTCTGCAAGTATAGCAATACATACGTTTATCTTCATGAGAAACGTTCTGACAAAGTAATCGGAAACATTGCAGAACAAAGTGTCGCCATTCTGGAGTCGAATATACTGCCTCTGTAGGTCTCCACAATATTTAATTTCAAATTGTACGAGTAAGCTGGATTTTGTTACGACATCGCCCTTTTTCAAACTTGATCGAGATAATTCTGCGTAATTTGCATGGAGATAGTATGAAAAATGTAAACAGAAGTGCACACAAATAAATTGTTGACGACGCAAGGTGGACACATGGTGGTACAATTATTTACATATCTAATATATAATAACAGCTGACAACTCTCTTATTTAACTTTGTAAACAGCCAAGATTGATAAGAACAGGAAAGTTTTTAATCTGAAATTATGTCATGTGCCAAACTAAAATCAAGAAACCAAAGAGTGCCAATATCGCTCGACTGACTTAAGGCAACAATACCCTAACAACTTTGATCACAACGGGTAAAAGAACCCGACCCCCTAGTGGCCATGCTTTTATACCAATAACCATAGTTGAAAGAATCTTGTAGAGGATCTAAAGAGTTATTTGTTCGGCAAAAAAAGTGTTAAATACCCCAACCCCTAGGCGTAATAGTCTTTCAACAATCAACATTTGAACAAATCTTGTAAATGATCATCATAGGCACATTTATTTGGAATACTTTGTTCAGAGTAAAAGATTTAGGCATAACGGATTAAACAGCTTCCTAATGACGGCCATGTGTTTCAACCAATCGAGGTTTATCGAAGGAAGCCGGCACATAAGCAACCTAGGAAAAGAGTCAAACTTGTGTTAGTAGTCACATTTGTTAAGCAGCCAACTCCTATTACGCAGCCACTTGAAGATTAACCAAAACAACAATATTCATTTTTATTTGACTTGTATTAAGCAGCCACCTGTGTTCATCAGCCTAATTTAGATTCTCCCCTGGGTGACTTCTTAAGACAAGTTTTACTGTATGTCCATGAAATAACTTGAAATTTTGACAATTATGTTTTGAGAAAAAGTTTTCTCAAACTAGCAGGCTTACAGGCTAAAACAGTCCAATATTCTGGAGGAATCTTGAAGATTCTCGCCCAACGAACATGTCTACAAAGTAATTTGAAAAACAGGGCAAAACATGTCTGAGGAGAAGCAATATTAGGCAAAATATTCCCTCCCCTGGCGACCATGTTTTCTTTGATAAATCAACATGGCAAGAACTATGTTTACAAAAAAAAAAAGGCTAAATAGTTTTGGAGGAGAATACATATTTTCTTTCGATTGCCATGACCAGCATTCTACATGGATCCGGCAGTTCTGTAGGAAGCTTGGACAATACTTCGACATAATGCTACCAATGAAGTTACATTACATTTGGCCTACTGGTTACAGTGGATAATTCATTTGAAGCAAAACAGACATACAATTCGCAGTGACATATGCTCGACTTGCTTTTAGTGGAACCAACAATACCGATCTATGTTTCCGGCAGTTATTTCAATTTCGTTTTAGTTCTAACCTCGTGTAGCTTAACTATTAAATGATGTCTTGATTAAAAACAATGCTGCCATAACCATTGTGACCGTTTTTCCCCTTGCATTATCTTCCTTATTATGCATCGATAATTTAATGTGTTCAAGTAGTTTAAAGCACTATTGGTTTTAAGATATTTTCTAATTTATGTTTCTACTTCAAGTAAAGCGGTATGTAAACAATCATGTGAGATCACTGTCAGCTCTTTCCCCGATACAGACGGCCTTTGATACCGACACAGGAGTTGAATTTTTAAATCATTTTTATAAAATGCTAGTTATCCGAGTCTCATAATTATCCAGGTCATATCGAATCATAGATTTAATGCAGGTGATGTAACTTGGCATTAAGCTTTTCTAAATAGACTTTCACATTAGAATAGTACAGACATATTTACACGAATTATCGAACTATTAGGTTGAACCTCGGTATACTACTCTTACAACAAATGCACTAAAAGGGTAACAACATCTAAATGAATGTTAATATTTCTGTTGTCGATAGGCTTAAACTATATATATATATTCACAGGGCCGACATCTAGTAAAATGTATTTCAATCAAAGGCTATGCAACATAAAACCAGAATTAGTTTCTAAATAAAAGCACCCAAAAGTATGTGTTTATATTATATATCCCCTATTGAAAGTGATAGTCATTTGAGAAGTATGGTCTACTCGTATATCTCGAATCCTCTTTGGAAGACAACAGGGAAAGTTTAAACTTATTTATTTTACATCGATAGCGACACAAGCTTTCAGCTTATATTAATCACGCTCGATATTTGTGTGAAAAAATGCCAACGGCAGATCCCGCTCCTCACATGATTCGAACCCGGGACTTTCAGTACAAGAGTTCTATCAGTCTCTTATTGTATGGACTGATTTAACATATTTTAAAAACAATATAAGTTAAAAACAAGACGAGATGAGTTTGAAGCATGACTTAAATGAAGCAGATGCAGTGGAGTACATCTAAATAACATGTGCAAACAGACAGGATACAAATATTTTGCACAAGAAGGTCAAATGTCCCTTTATTTTAAACAAGAAGGTCAAGCTGTGCCTATATTGCTCACCTAGCTACCATAGTCTATAATAACAGGTTATCAAGAGCAGAAAGGGTCAATTTTGACATAGGGATTATACGTTTTATATGCTACGATCTATGTGATATTCAGCATGTGAAAGTCTATTCTCCTCCCAGTTTAGCAGTAGTATGATAACAAAAACGGGAGTATATTAACAAAAAATACAAAGTAATTTTAACAAGTTTGAAGATATTCATTATCAAAATTGAGCATTTATGAAATTAAAAGAAACAGTTCACATGTATAGGTCATAATAAAGCAAAAATACAATGGTCTGAATGAACAATATGTATGGGGAGGAACGTTTTAAGTTTAGAAATACAACAGAATTTTAAAATAGGCAAAAACTTCCCCCGAAACTTTTCTTTTAGGGCCGTAAACCAAACAATTGAAAAGACGTAGCTTAGGAAGTTGGGGGAAAAGTGTACTTTTTTTCTGAGCTTTGATGAATCGGGTCAGGGCCGTTAACCAAACTATTACAAAAATAGCGTAGCCTAGGAAGTGAGGAACGGTTATTAAATACAAATTAAATGTGTCTGAAGTTTTGTAATAACGGTAAAAGACAAACGTATTTTGTATATTGTTGTTTATTAAATCAATTAGCACAATTTATTGATTCATATTTTTTTTTTTTTTTTTCAAACATATTACAGAGTTTTTCTTAACAATTATAATGTTAGTTGCTCCCTTTTCGATAACGTCACCCCCCATGGTACAAAATTAAAACCTATTCAATACTGACGCCGCGCTTCCACGCGGCGTCAACAAACGTTTAAACTCGAGAACATTTTATATAAATCTACGGTGTTTTTCGGGTTGTCTAACATATTTTTCCACAAAGCATTTCGGTAGGTTTGGGAGATTACAGATAGGTCAACGAGGAGCTGTTTAGATTCTAGATTAATTTATTGAATTTTGTTTTATTTCTTATCAAAGCAATGTTCCAAAAACATGTTTGATGTTTTCTTATAAAGCAGCTTAAATCTGTTTAGTCAATTTTCCCCAGTTTGCCTAATTTTAAGGTTCGATTTAGTTGTGATATATTGACAGAAATATTTCATTCTTCGATAGTATCTGTCAAAATCATTAAAAAACAAACCTGATTTGGCAAGACGTTTCTTCTGTAAAGAATTTGTTTCTTATGTCTAAGTGTCTGACACTAAAACAATATAAATGAACCATACTCAAACATCCAAATGCCATTTGTTCTGTAAAGCTATCTATATATTACTGTTATGATCAATAATGTGCGTATTTACACTTCCTGGTGTCACAATAATCTACAGACTGGAACAAAAGTGGTGTTCGCAACACATGGTTTACGTTAACATTTACATAAATAATTATATGGGTCTATGTAATGATTGCTGTTGACATATACTCCATAGCCTACCGGATCGGATAAAAAACGATGTCTTCCAGGAGATCAAAATCGAAACAACGATGTCTTCCAGGAGATCGAAATCAAAACAACAATGTCGTTTCTGCTGTTGTATGTTAAGTTGACGGCTTTGACATCTTGCCATGAGTTTTGTAATGCTATAAATGTTGAAACCTAACTAATGACAATTGATGTGTTTCTCTCGACGATGTATATATCTTCAATTGTTAAACCGTCATATAAAAATGTTTACGGCGATGTGATATATCTTTTTTTGCAAAATAAAAAATCTTGAACTTGAACTTGTTCTAATGATCTGAATATTGAACACATCCCTTGGAGTCATGCCTGAGAAATGTTCTGGACAATCATGCACCTTTAACCTCATTTTCTGACAGTGCAATCCATCGTCCTGAGACAATTATTGAAATGTGTACAAATAATCCTCGTGTTTACAGCACGACAAGATTAAACAGCTTATCATGGTGGTTTATCGGTATATGTAAAACTTAAATTCGGACTGCATCAATAGTAGTAGCATTTCATACAATGGTAGAATATCAAATTGTTAACTTATTAGTTGCCGGGCAGAAGCCCGCGAATTATATTTTTAATAGGTTTTCGAAAATGACATAGGAGGACGAGTTTTTATTAGAAAAAAACAAATTTAAATGTCTTGAACATATTATAATTGTGTTTGTTTAAAAACACTAAGTTATGACACATTTAAATGAAATAAATATTCCGATGTTTTAAGTATGTGCAGTTTCTTTATTTTGACTCGCATTTATGTTTTAGCTCACCTGAGCTTTGCTCAAGGTGAGTTATTGTGATCGCCTTTTGTCCGGCGTCCGTCGTGCGTCGTCCGGCGTCCGTCGTCCATCGTGCGTCAACTTCTTCTTCTCAGTAACCGGTGGGTCAATTGGGATGAAACTTCACAGAAAGCATCCTCTCAATGACCTCACCAGATTTCCTTCAATTTTTTGGGATCCATGCAGAATTCTGGTTTCCATGGCAACGAAATGAAAAAAACTTCAAAATTCTTCTTCTCCCAAACTGGTTGGCAGATTTTCAAATAATTTTGTAGAAATGTTCCTTGGATGACCATCTGTCAGATTCCTTCAAGCCATGTTGATTGGTCAAAAAACATGGCCGCCAGGGGGCGGGGCTATTTTGCCTTATATGGCTATAGTGAAAACACAAAAAATCTTCTTCTCCAAAAGTGTCAGGCCGATTTTCAAATCATTTTGTAAAAATGTTCCTTGGATGACCTTCTATCAGATTCCTTCAAGCCAAGTTGATTGGTGAAAAAACATGGCCGCCAGGAGGGCGGGGCTATTTTGCCTTATATGGCTATAGTGAAAACTCAAAAAATCTTCTTCTCCGAAAGTGTCAGGCTGATTTTCAAATAATTTTGTAGAAATGTTCCTAGGGTGACCCTCTATCAGATTCCTTCAAGCCAAGTTGATTGGTCGTAAACTATGGCCGCCAGGGGCGGGGCTTATATAGCTAAAGTGAAAAAGAAAAAATGAGGTGAGCGATTCCAGGGCCATCATGGCCCTCTTGTTTTGTTTTATTTACGAAGACAAACCAGTCCCTATTAGCTAGACTGAAGTACTATATTTTCATATACTACATGTAATCACAACGCAATAACTACACACCTTTACGTCGCACAGTCTAATTTGTTTACATACGCGCACCTGCTAGACTGACTGTATTTTATTTAACTATTGATAGCGCGATGTTACTGTGTACAGTCTAATAGTCAAGTTTGTGCAGCCATAATTAGTTGGCTGTGTGTATGGTCAACGTACCTTAGAATGTAGATTGATCATAAACAATGAAAGGCTTCAATTATATTTCAATGAAGGACATTCACTTCGTTGACAAAAAAAAATGCAAGTTATGATACATTTTCACTTGACCCACCCCCTTATGTACCAATATGCCCCTCAGTTGATAACTGTTTTTCAACTACTATAATGTAAGTGTTATGCTTAACTGCAGTATGGATTTCCGGCGACATTGATTCGTTGCATCAACTTTCTCCTGTATCCTTATATATCCACCATGTAATGTGTTTTGGTAGATATATTATAATAACATTTCTGATCAAACAGCGAGTGTGTCTTGTTTTCTTTCTTTATTAGTTTCGTCTAAAGTTCAGTTGTTCTCCAAAGTTACGGTCTTTATAATGGAATGCCCAACCTTAACTAGGTAAATGTAATTACTTTTGATCATACCCTGTAGTCAGTCAGAAGGTAGTATAAATAACTGCGTCAAATCCAAGAACGCAAAACCCGCTATCAAAATGCTGAGATTAGCGTTGTTAGTTATATGCGCAGTTATTATCGGAGGATATTTCGTCTCGGAAAGTGATGCATTAACAGGGTATGTATTTGGTGAATTATTTGATTTCGTTTAAGATCTAGACCTATACATACCTTTTACATTTACATTAAATGAATATATTAAAATAACACATAAAATGACAGTAACATGTATATATCAGCTTGTACTTTTCTCACTCAAACGTTTCATTTCAGGCATGTTGTGGATTACTACGTCCGGACGAGATACATCAGACATACTAGCTGCTGCTTTTTGTAAGTAACAAACTGCATTGTATAAAAGCTTACCTCTCTGATTATCTTAAAATACAGTTGCTTGTTTACTGAATTTTCTATGCGTTTCCAGTTGTATGAACGTATTACACGTTTTTTTTAACAAACTTGTTGATACTTTTGTAACGAAAACGTTCGGTATACGTTGCATTTGATATGAAAATTTACATCACCGTTTCGAATTGATGGAGTTTAGGATTTGATATATAAGACAAGTGGACCCCTTCAGGGTTGAGTATACTTTTCGCTGAAGGGATTTTCTGCGTCTTTAGCCCGGCACGTTACATTGGTGGCAGCGGTGGGGTGAAGACAACTGCCATACCGGAGTTGCCTTACCCATGGGTTTCCCAGGCCAAGACTCGGGACGAGTCTTCCCGGAGTGGAAAGTAGTGTAACGAAAACGTTCGGTATACGTTGCATTTGATATGAATATTTACATCACCGTTTCGAAGTGATGGAGTTTAGTATTACATATATAAGACAAGTGGACCCCTTCAGGGTTGAGTATACTTTTCGCTGAAGGGATCTTCTGCATCTTTAGCCCGGCAAGTTACACTTTAAATGGGGTCACTGTGCTTTATGTGTAATACTGTGATACCCAAAATAAGATATCAATGTACATCAATTTTAGTGTCACAGTTCCTTTTCGTGAAAAAACAAACAAAGAACAGAATAAAAATGACCTCTTAAAAGATAAGAATCCTCTCATGGAAAGAATTGCAGTATTTAAATTATTATTTATGTTAAACATACCAGACCTTCAAGTTAGTAATGGTGACAGGTAAATTTAAGTTTCTTTAAAAAGATCAAATACGCTGCAAGACTACATAAGAAGAGTTACATTATATGGTTCCAATTCTGTTGTATCCGGATGCTTTTTTGGTGTAATTTTCATTTCTTTGAAAGAAATTCACAATGAGCTGCCGGTGTGAATCTTCTGGAATGACTAGAATTAGATAGTGATTTACAATGTATAGTGTACATTCTATATTGGTAATACGCGGTAGAAAATATCAAACAAAAAGTGCCATATTAAGTCTAATATCTTAGCAAAAAAACCATGACTTTTATGTCGAGGAGACATTCATTTATTATTTTTACTTGCTCCGCGAAAATCAATCGTAGGAAATTTGCAATCAGTCTAGATCCAACGGATGCGCAAGCTTATATTTCTTTTAGAACTGTTTGAGTCAAGAATTCTCTGACAAACAATATTGATTGAGATCAGACTTCATGGTTGCGCAAGCAAATCATTTTCTTTATTTGTCAAACATAATATTGTGCCTTTGCTGGATCTTTGATCAGACAGTTTTTGAAAATGATAAACCATGTGAATGCAAGCGTTCTTAATATGTTCTGTGTATTACACAAAACGACAAACTATCTTTTGAATGAAGACAATTATATTGTACCGTTCTTTTTATCGATACGCATGAGGCAACTCAAAATTAGACATGAGACAGTAATTTTGTAAAAAATGTCGTACTTTGTATTATTGAAACACAGTGGATGGGGACGAAGGACTGTCGTTGCGTACCGCTCATCTCTGAGACAGCGATGCCAAGACTACTGGAGAGATGATGGCACTGGAAACTGTAGAATACGTAAGAGAATTTTTTACCATGTAATAGTTTATTTGTCGCTCTATAAATTGCAATTCAACTCATTTATAGTTGCAGAAGTGAATATAGAAATATTTTTCCAAAAAGAAAAGATCCCCACCATGACAAAAATAAACTATTGTTGGACTTGTGAAAGTTAATATCATTCGATCCACAGAGTACTTTTATAACGATTATATTACACAATAGCTCTATGGAGATCCCAGCAGGAACACATTCATTACTGTATTAGTGTCTTCCTATTTATTGACAGTACTGAACCAACGGATGCATTCAGAGTATGCAATATATCAATACAATCTAGTAATATTTACAATTGTAACAGTAAACTTAGAAATGTAATCTACCAAAACAGTTGTGTTTTGAATGATTTTCTGGTTATTCATCTCCAGTATTATACTTTACTTTTAGTGACTGTTAAACAAAATTGATTGCAAGCTTCTATTTTAACTGCAAGTTTCTATATAAATGTACAGATTAATATAAAAAGGCCTATAACCAAAACCAATGTTATAATGTACAAAATAGTTTTGCATCTCCAAAACAGAGGGCAAGTGTGGACTATGTAGCATATGTATAACCGCTAATATCGGAGATAATTTAATCAAAAGCATGAATGAAACTGCTAGGAGTTGAAACTGATTTTTTTTTTTTAAACCCTAAAGTTCACTTTACCCCTATTTTGATGCAGCATGGCAGCTATCTCTTCAAACCAATCAATATGGCTTGAACAAATTAAGAAGAGGGTCACTAAAGGAAAATTTCCGCTAAGTTACAAATGTATCCTGAAATCAGACACAAACTTGAATAGAAAAGGAATTATTAAGTTTTGTAATTTTGCCCCCATTTCTTTTGCGGTCTAGCTGCCATATTTTTCAACCAATCCATACGGCTTAAGCAAATATTGTAGAGGGTCACCCAAGGAACATTTGTACCAAATTATCTTTTAATCTTACAAGCTGATTCAGAGAAGAAGAATTGTACAGTTTAGGCATTTTCCTCCCTTCCTTCTGCCACAGCAACAAAAATTGTGTTTAGAATTTATATCTTTGAACACCACCATAGAAACATTCCTGTGAAGTTATGTTAAAATTTGCCCAATGGATTAGGTTTAGTTATTATTTGAAACTAAACGTTAAATTTACCCCTTTTCTGATGCCGCCTGGTATCTATGTCTTTCAACCAATCAGTATGGCTTAAAGCATTATTAAGAGGGTCACATAAGAAAAGAGTTTTAAAATGTTGTGATTTTGCACTTTTATGATGCCGCCTCGCGTCTCTTTTGTTAACCAATTAATATGACTTAAACAAATTTCGTAGGAACATTTCTACTAAATAACCTTGGAATCGGACAAGCGCATTTACAGGAGAAGATTGTTAGATATTGGTCATTTTAATCCCTTTCTCATATACCGCACAAACAAGAGTTCAACATATATCTTTGAACATAATTAAGACAAGGAACACCAAAAGAAAAAAACACTTCTTGTTGTTTTGTCCAGTGGATTAGGATGAGATGTCATTTGAAGCTAAGCTAAAAGCTTTCAATCCTCCGACCCCACCCCTCCCCCTATCAGATGCCACCTGGTTTCTACTACTTTCATCCGATTAATAAGACTTAAAACATGTTGAGGGTTATTGAATAAACAGCTCTGCTAAATCTTCCTGAAATCAGATAAGCACTTTCATAAGAATGTGGTTTTAAAGTTTTGTCATTTTGCCCTTTTCTTATGCCGCCTGAATGGCGTGTTAAACAATCAATCAATATAAGTGTATGTGTAGAGAGTTATCCGATGATAACATTATGTTGGTATCAGATAATCTAATTCAGAGGAGAGTATTTTTAAAAAATAGGCAAATTTCACCCTTTCTGATGCCGCAGCAAATTCTCCGTAGAAAGTAGATCTACTGAGCAATTTCTTCTTTTGCCATTATATTTCCAAAAGTTGTCTGCTGCATGGGCGTCAAAAAGGGTCTCTGTGTGGTTAAGGGTTGATATCTCAGGTTTATTATTCTGAATATTTCAGAATAGCATGGAAAACATTGTTGCAAAATGAGATATTGCTCTTTATGAGCAATGTCTCCTTTTGCCAGAATGTTTTCAAAATGTGTCTGCTGCAAATGCATCTGCAAGTGTAAAAAATGCTATTTAAGGTAGTAGGAGCCTAATGGGCAACAATTCAAATTATGATCAGCTTGATAATTTCTTAATGTGTATCATTTCCTGGATTCAAAAACAAAATTTAAAAGAAATTTAACCTCAAATAACAATTTTATTTTAATTTGAATTTCCCTACCCCCTTTTTAGAATTTTCGATAAAAACGACATCACCCGTGAGACAAGAAAAATCCTTTATTTCATTTTCAACATTTTGGTAATACTTTGATATCAAAGTAAAAAGAAATATATTTGCTTTCAGAAATAAAAAATTATTGATCACATCACCAACAAATATAATCAAACTGTACTGGAATAGTCATATGGTATTACGATTTTAACATACTATTTTGACCGCGTAAAATTGGAACATGATAATTAACTTTAACCTTTTGGGAACATTATGCTAAAATATCAAAATGTTTTTTACCGTCTCATTTAAATAAAATAGAGTTTCAAATTCCCAACCACCTATTTCAGCCGTGACTGCAAGTAATAAAATCTTCAAAGAAGCTAATATTTATGTATAGAAATATATTTAATTACTTTTTAATTCAAAGTACAATATAAACTTCTGTAAAAAGTGTTAGCTAATGAAAACAAAGAAGAAAAAAAGAAAAACCACTACCTTGAAACCCTCAAAAGATTTGTAGTCCTGCGCTTAATTAACAACATAGGCTGAAGCATTAAACATTGAAAAGTTTTAAGTGGAGATTTTCATAACGCTTCTACTACCTTAAATATCACAAACAAATCTACTTGGTAAGAAGAAATATATGTTGCTCAAATATTTCTGTTACTAGAGGGAACACAGGGTTACAATTTACAAAGGGTAATTTGATCAGGCAGTCGTACAATCTTGAGTATTTGAAGGGGAGGGGTACATAGTGATATTCGTATCCTTTATTACACTTAGATATGATATTTACACATTCAGAGACTTGTAATTTTATTGTGTTACCTAAAATAAGTATGTATTTTTTTACTTATTTGACTTTTGCTTATGTTTGCATTCGTAATTCAGTCAATAATTGTTTGCACTATTTATCTGGCATACTGAACTGATATAAATTGTGTTCTCTGTCATTTACATCACCTGACTTCAAAAGTTCACCTGAAACTATGGTAGCCGTGCTATCGCAATTCTACCAATAAAAATGATGAATACCAATATACCTTTTTTACAGCTGTGTGCACAACCCCGTGTTATAATGGTGGAACTTGCGTATCACCGAACACTTGCAGCTGCCTAAGTGCATATAAAGGAAGCAACTGTGCAGATCCGGTGTTAAAGGAAAAATAACAAAACCAATCAATGATACTAGATTTGGGATTTTCTTTTGTAATGACTGAAAACATTAAAAACAAGTGTTGCAATAGTGTTGTTGTTGTTGCTTTTATTAAAATAATTATCGTAACTTTTTTCATGTTTTGTTTCGTTTGATTGTATGGATTTTTTTTTTCAACGTTTACACAAATTGTTCAGTTCTATCAAGGCGATTCACTTAACGCCGAATTCAACAATTCGTAGACCCATTCACCACTACACCACCGAGGTAGACCCATCCACCACTCCACCACCGAGGTAGACCAATCCACCACCACACCACCGAGGTAGACCCATCCACCACCACACCACCGAGGTAGACCCATCCACCACTACACCACCGAGGTAGACCCATCCACCACCACACCACCGAGGTAGACCCATACACCACTACACCACCGAGGTAGACCCACTACACCACCGAGGTAGACCAATCCACCACTACACCACCGAGGTAGACCAATGCACCACCACACCACCGAGGTAGACCCATCCACCACCACACCACCGAGGTAGACCCATCCACCACTACACCACCGAGGTAGACCCATCCACCACTACACCACCGAGGTATACCCATACACCACTACACCACCGAGGTAGACCCATCCACCATTACATCACCGAGGTAGACCCATCCACCAATACACCACCGAGGTAGACCCATCCACCACTACACCACCGAGGTAGACCAATCCACCACTACACCACCGAGGTAGACCCATACACCAATACACCACCGAGGTAGACCCATCCACCACTACACCACCGAGGTAGACCCATCCACCACTACATCACCGAGGTAGACCAATCCACCACTACACCACCGAGGTAGACCCATACACCACTACACCACCGAGGTAGACCAATCCACCACTACACCACCGAGGTAGACCAATCCACCACTACACCACCGAGGTAGACCCATCCACCACTACACCACCGAGGTAGACCCATCCACCACTACATCACCGAGGTAGACAAATCCACCACTACACCACCGAGGTAGACCAATCCACCACTACACCACCGAGGTAGACCAATCCACCACTACACCACCGAGGTAGACCAATCCACCACCACACCACCGAGGTATACCAATCCACCACCACACCACCGAGGTAGACCCATCTACCACCACACCACCGAGGTAGACCCATCCACCACTACACCACCGAGGTAGACCCATCCACCACTACACCACCGAGGTAGACCCATCCACCACTACACCACCGAGGTAGACCAATCCACCACTACACCACCGAGGTAGACCCATACACCAATACACCACCGAGGTAGACCCATCCACCACTACACCACCGAGGTAGACCCATCCACCACTACATCACCGAAGTAGACCAATTCACCACTACACCACCGAGGTAGACCCATACACCACTACACCACCGAGGTAGACCAATCCACCACTACACCACCGAGGTAGACCAATCCACCACTACACCACCGAGGTAGACCCATACACCACTACACCATCGAGGTAGACCCATACACCACTACACCACCGAGGCAGTAAATTTTGTATAAGTTAGCAACGGGCAATATTTAAAACTTAAACTTAAGTATTGCATAAAAGGTGTGCGCTTTGTTTTGTGAGCCATTCACAAAAGTAAATAATATCATTTAAGTTTCACGAGCTGTGTATTTAGTAGTAGATACCGACCGCTATGATGGACATATCTTCTGGTATAGATGTATCAAAACAGGGACTTTTGACTTCTTGTGGGAACAATACTGCGAAAGTAAAAAAACATTACATTTATTCAAAGATATTGTGGACATTTCTGGTTAATATATGCTATTTCATAACACTGAAAGCAATCAAACGAACTGCACAAGGAAATGAAGGTGCATAATTAAATATATATGAATTGTGGCAAAAGGAGAAATTGCTATTTATGAACTATTTCTCCTTTTGCCTCAATGTTTTCAAAAGTCGTCTACTGCGGAGGAGTCAGAAAGCTTTTGTATGAGGAAAGGGATATGTTTAAAAATAACTTTCGAATCATGAAAAGCAAAATTTGCGTTTTTCTCTGTACCAACTGGGCTTCGTTTTAATACGCTTAAAGTGAAGTCATAATTATTGAGTTCTCACAACACCAATCTTGCACTGTATCCATTCTAAGGGTAGTTTTATTGTGGTTTTACGCCGTCTTCAACATTATTTCAGTTATATCACTGCGACAGTTTACTTTTTCCTGATCGCTGAATAAGCAAACAGTACTAGACAAGGACATCGGTCTTTCCCAAGGACACGCCACCATGATTGGGAGCGAACCCGGGACGCCCGAATCCAATTCCCCGACGCTAGTCACTCGACAACGGGAGATTCCTCAGTGTGTAATGCAGTGTTATATCTTATATCATAATTTTGAAGGGAAGTTCATTCGTCTGTGCTTTGAGTAGATTGAGCAAACACAATTTATAATATATTATTCTGAATTACATTTTCAGAGATAAGCATTTTTTTTATTAATGTTCAACACAATTGCAGGCCTCGTGCAAGTGATAGGTTTAATCTAAATCTAAAGACTCAAAACAGCTTTTGCCTTGATATTATATTTTACCACAGTTTGATTAAACTTCTAACTTAGAGTCTATAAGAGTATTTTGTACGGAAGAAACAGTTGTTCAATGGCATTTCTTTTAATCAATCATTGTTATGATATGAAATAATCATATAACATAACATAATCAGCATACCTGTTTGAAAATCATAGGAAAGCGCCGAAAAAGCCGTTCCCTCGTAGCCCAAATTAATTTTGACAGAATATGCTTGGTCGGCGTTGAGGCCAATTATATCGACAAATTTGTCTTAAAATTTCAAATATTTTTCAAATTTTATAACAGATCTGCCGATTATGTTATGTAATATGATAATTTCTCTTCCGTTAAACCGTTTCAATTAAAAACCATGTTGTTTACTTTGCCGTACTATGTAATCTACGTTGCCGTAACCATGTACTTTACATTGCAGTAGCCATTTAGTATAAATAGCCGTTACCATGTAGTCCACATTGCCGTTACCATGTACTCTACATTGCCGTTACCATGTACTCTACATTGCCATTACATGAAGTCTACATAACCGTTACCATGTACTCTAGATTGCCGTTAACATGTACTCTACATAACCGTTACCATGTACTCTACATTGCCGTTACCATGTACTTTTCATTGCCTTTACCATGTAGTATATATAGCCGTTTTCGTTACCATGTACTATACATTGCCGTTACCATGTACTCTACATTGCCATGACATGAAGTCTACATAACCGTTACCATGTACTCTACATTGTCGTTACCATGTACCCTACATTGTCGTTACCATGTACTCTACATTGCCGTTACCATGTACTCTACATTGCCGTTACCATGTACTATACATTGCCGTTACCATGTACTCTACATTGCCATTACAAGAAGTCTACATAACCGTTACCATGTACTCTACATTGTCGTTACCATGTACCCTACATTGTCGTTACCATGTACTCTACATTGCCGTTACCATGTACTCTACATTGCCGTTTTCATGTACTTTACATTGCGGTTACATGAAGTCTACATTTCAGTACAATGTAATATACATAGCCGTTACCATGTAATATACAATGTAGTATATATAGCAGTTACATCTTCGTCTGAAAGTCGTCATAATATAATTGTCACACGCAATTAAAATTAGAATTTTTGAACCAGCAAATACGATTTATTAATGATTTGGATAGGATATTTTGTAAGATTTGTTAAATACTCAGGTTCATTTTATTTTTGATCAGATAGCGGTTATCTACTCAAACGAAGGATTAGTTTTACTGAATGGAACATTTTACTTAAAGCACTTAAAACTGTTTTTGTACAAATGACAACGAAACACAGGTCAAAAATAAGCAGCTGTTAACGATTTGGACGGCTTTCTATCAACATCCGCGAGGTGTCGTCATCATATGTTGTTTAAACCCGTCATCAACTGTTGTCAAAAAAACACTCAATGTAGTGTGTTGCAATATTATAATTAATTATTTCAAATAGTAGCCAATTACTCGCATGCATTAAGGGTTAATTTAGAAGTTTTGATTGTTTATAGATTTTTAATGATGTAAATGCAAGTATCTGTGAAATATTTAAAGGGTACGGAATAATAACTGTCTCTTGATAATCGTAATAATTCATCTTTGACTTCAATTGCAGGAAAATTCTATCTATAGGTATGGGGAAGGGGATTTTAACAAGTACACAGCGTTGCACATACCACGATCCAGTGTGCTATTTGATTAATTAACAAGACGAATTTTGATGCAAAGCATCAAAGACGCCGAGCACGATTTTGAAACATGACTTAAAGGAAGCAGATGCAGTTCAGTGCATTTAAATAACGTGTGCAAACATACAGGATGTAAATATTTCGAACAAGAAGGCCAAATGTCCCTTTATTTTAAACTAGAAGGCCAAGATGTGCCTATATTGCTCACCTGGCTACCATATCCTATAATAAAAGGTTTCCAAGGGCAGAAAGGGTCAATTTTGACGTAGGGATTAGACGCTTTATATGCTACGATCTATGTGATATTCAGCATGTGAAGTCTAGTCGTGAAATGACAAGTTTAGTCCTGAAACCATTTGGTGTACAGTTTGCTTAACGTTGACTGCAACTATAATGTGTCATACAAGCTGAAATTTGTTAATATTTTACCAATAAACGTTTTTAAATCTGATCTAACTAGATCAATTAGATAAAACAAAAACATAGGTGCTTAAATATTAACATATATTAAGGTTTAATGCCTCTTGTAATAAGTTAAGTGTGACACAAGCTTTGGAAGGAGAGGGTGAAGTCTATTTAGCAGAAGTATGATTACAAAAACGGGAGTATATAAACAAAAAATAAGAAGTAATTTTAAAAAGTCTAAAGATATTTATGATCAAAATTGAGCAACTGAAATTAAAAGAAAAAGTTCACATTAATAGTCAACATATAGCAAGAGTACAATATGCTCTGAATGAACAAACTATATGGGGAGGAACTTTTTAAGTTTAGAAATACAACATAATTTTATAAATAGGCAAAAAATATCCCCCGTATTTTGGGGCCGTAAACCAAACAATTAAAGAAACGTAGCCTAGGAAGTTGGGGGAAAAGTGAACTTTTTTTCTGAGCTTTGATGAACCGTTAATCAAACTATTAAAAAAGCGTAGCCTAGGCAGTTGGGGGAAAAGTTATTAAATACAAATTAAATGTGTCTTAAGATTTGTAATAACGGTAGAAGACATACGTATTTTGCATCATGATGTTTCTTAAAACAGTTAATACAATTTAAATCAATATTGTATACACTCTAGCTTTCTAACACTTCCAAGAGTCTGCAGATCACTTGATTCACATCTTAAGTTCTATGGCGACCGTAATACTTCAAGCGGTGCGGGGATTTATAGCATGCGTCGAATATTTAAGACCAACTGTTTAAGAGAATAAATACATATTTTTATTTGTAATCGATAAACTGTAGTGGCATAATATTGGCTGCAAAGGTCCATTATAACTGACCTAACATACTACCCCATTTTGTGACAACCCGACCTGGGGAGACAACCGACTGCCTACGACTTAACGTTTGACTGGTGAATCAGCGACCTGTGCTACCTGTGCTAGTGTCGAAATCCCACAAGTTAACACAATCTCATTTGGACAGCATTATGGGGTTAGCTCGTATTATCTATCTCCCGAATTAAGTGCCCAATCGTTAAGACAGCTCTGGTCCTCCCCTCTATACATAGAGGTGGGGGATCCCCACGTTACACAGAGGTAGGCCCCCACACTACATGTACTTACACATATGTTAATACGACACCGAAGAACCTGCAGCTTGTGAGCGTGTCAGGCCAGGGTAAATGCCAGGTTGATACCCCCAAAAGATTTCTGTCTCCCCAGAACCGCCCCCTTTAGGGCATGAAATTTGACCTTGCGCCTAAACAATATTTGAGTCCTATTAACACATTACAGAATGTTTAAGCTTATTTATAAATGAAAGATTTTTATGAAATATTATTTGTTCCTTCAGAATGTCCACTGAAAACACTGAAATTGTGTGGGTCTGTGTTCGCCGTGGATGACTTGTCCAAGGTTGTCCTTGCGTGGTCGTAATTTCTGTTTCGCCTTGTCATTTGACATCGCTCCATTCATTGACAAGTTATATCTGAAAAGAGACTAAGCTTTGAAATTAGAAACAGTCTAAATTATTTAAATTAGGGATGGGAGGGAGGGAATTTTAATAAATTTTAGACAGCTATGCCCTTCAAGAGTTGCAGGAAAAAGGAAGCTGACTTGGAATGGCGTTCTGTGTACACCCTATCAAGGAACATAATTAAGAAATTCAGAAGCATAGCTCCCTTGCTATGAACCCTTATTTATTTGAACACATGACCCTTTGTTATTTTATTTTAAATTGGATTATAGAATATAAAATTAATATAATCTGTATTAAATCAATATTGTATACACTCTGGCTTTCTAACACTTCCGAGAGTCTGCAGATCACTTGATTCACATCTTAAGTTCTATGGCGACCGTAATACTTCAAGCGGTGCGGGAATTTATAGCATGCGTCAAATATTTAAGAACAACTGTTTTAGAGAATAAACAGTGACTTTTGTCAAACTTCGGAAACAATGTTAGCCGAGCTGGGGTTTGAACCACAACCCCTGGATTGACAGCCCGCGTCGCTACCGACTGACTACATAAGTAGCGGACGATGCTATGCTGCACGAATGCGGGTGTTGATCTTGATCTAAATTGGTCGCTGCAGTTTACAAACCGGGCTAAAATGATTCGGAATTGTTGTTAACAGTTGTTGCCAAGATGTTCTCCAAGTCGTCTGCTGCAGATTTGCTGTGTGCTGGAAAATGTAAATCGATGATTGCTATGAAACTATGATCAAATAGTCTTAAACGAGATTAATCCAATGAAACATGAGTGTACTACTACCTAACACATTGCAACCAGGGTGCCGAGCCTCCAAAGATCAGTCGGTAACAATGAAGACTGCCGATCCAGAGGTAATGAGTCTAATCCAGGCTCGGTCAATCTTTCTCTCCGATGATTAACAAAAGTTATGTTTACTTGTAGCATGCGTCTACTACTGATGGACTGAACAGTCCAGTTGTGAAGGTAGCCAGTTGCCTGGGAAAGATGATGTTTTGAGTGCTGGTGTGAAAGGCAAGATAACACATATGAGCCTTTCCACGACAAAACCAACATAATTGTCTCTGCTTGATGTATCGACCCAGATCGGCTTGCGCAGTCCGCGCAGGCTAATCCGGGCCGATACATTCCGTCTCAGGTGGATAGAGGTATAGAGTTGTGATTCCTGAAACAGATAATTCCACAGAAGGCAAAGAGTGTCTGCCCAGATTAGCCTGCCCGGCATGCTTAGACTGATCCGGTTCGATTCTTTTATCGTGAAGTCTGTTGGTTGGCGTTTCAGTCCCAGTCACTTTTCAGGCATGTACCTTTAGCCAGTTGGATTCACTTATTTCAATGTAATAAAGTATAAACTAAACATGTTAAATTATTTTTTATTTAATGTATAAGTTTATCATATTTTAGTATTTTATTAAATGATATGATATACAATACAAATCGCCATTCGGTTCTTTCGTAATATCAACGGCTCTGCGCTCTTTTTTTAAATTGATTGTTTTACCTCTAAACACGACATATGACTTTTTAATATGATATTCTTTAAGTTAATTGTTAACTCTAAACTCAAATTTACAAAACAAAACTAGATATGGTATATGTATATTGGACATGAAAATGGTACTTGAACGTTACAGCAATATATCAAACATCAAATAAGTATGATGTAAAGGCTGGTTTAGTTGGACACGTTCTTATTTTTCCACATTGTCTTTGTCAAAGAAGGTCTGCAGCAGTATCGCATAAACTGGTCCTGATAAGGAACATTAATACGAGATTATTTGAACCCGTGCATGCGAAAAGGTACACGTTGGCATTTCGGTACAGTGCCGGTTCAGATCAGCATGTTCCGTCTTATCATAATATACCTACACAATACATTATATGCTTACACTCGTGTCTAAGTAAAATGAGAACTATGTATATCTTGATCAGACTTTGCCGATGCTGATCTGTATTTACTCTGTTCACAAAGCCAACTTGTACCTGTTGTCATGGACGGATTCATTTTAGATTTTCTGAAAAATTCCGTCATTTCACCCTAGAAAGTTAGTATTATTAACACTTTAGTAGTCTCGCGATATCTCGAACATGCGATAATTCTAATATTCCGCTTACCTCGAACATGCAATAACTCGAATGTATCACTTACCTCGAATATGCGATAATTCGAATATATCGCTTAACTCGAACATGCAATAATTCGAATACATTGCTTAACTCGACCATGCAATAATTCGAATATATCGCTTAACTCGAACATGTGATAATTCGAATATATCGCTTAACTCGAACATGCGATAATTCGAATACATCGCTTAACTCGAACATGCGATAATTCGAATATATCGCTTAACTCGAACCAAATCATGGAAAAAGCTATGCAGCAGTTCTGATGGCTCAAACGAGCTATCAAAACTGCTGATGTGCTGGTTCCTTGCATAATTTTATCACTAAGGTGTTTGCTTTTGATAATAAAATATCGACCTGGTTCAGTCTAGACATGCCGCGTGGACTTACTCGGACTACTAACCCGGACATACACTTTTCGTTACCTGTGGATTTTCTGTTTCAGGAATCATTACTCTATACCTCTATCACCCTGAGACGGAATGTGTCGGCCCGGATTAGGCAGCGCGGACTGTGCAGGCTGATCTGGGTCGATACATCACGCAGAGTTCATAATGTTGGTTTACTCGTGGAACGGCTCATATATGAATTATAACATAGCATACTATCAAATTTAAAAGCACATATCTAAGTTTATCAAGAAATTGACAAAAGAAAGATAAGATCCATAATAAAAGAGTCACGTCTATCCCTTTGAGTTATTAGTGCCAGCATTCAAATTCATATTGGCGTAAAACTAATGGGGCTTCAATTCTATATTTTGTTCAGAAGATTCCTTTAGGTCTATACAATATTTTATACGGAATGTAAATACTAAAGTAAGACTGTAAGGATACATAGGCTCACCGGAGTCTTTACTTTACGTATATTCACTAAGATCCTAACTCGCTGGACGTGACTCGTATGTGTAAGGACTCAAGTTAGACTGTAAGGATACATAGGCTCACCGGAGTCTTTACTTTACATATATTCACTAAGATCCTAACTCGCTGGACGTGACTCGTATGTGTAAGGACTCAAGTAAGACTGTAAGGATACATAGGCTCACCGGAGTCTTTACTTTACGTATATTCACTAAGATCCTAACTCGCTGGACGTGACTCGTATGTGTAAGGACTCAAGTAAGACTGTAAGGATACATAGGCTCACCGGAGTCTTTACTTTACGTATATTCACTAAGATCCTAACTCGCTGGACGTGACTCGTATGTGTAAGGACTCAAGTTAGACTGTAAGGATACATAGGCTCACCGGAGTCTTTACTTTACATATATTCACTAAGATCCTAACTCGCTGGACGTGACTCGTATGTGTAAGGACTCAAGTAAGACTGTAAGGATACATAGGCTCACCGGAGTCTTTACTTTACGTATATTCACTAAGATCCTAACTCGCTGGACGTGACTCGTATGTGTAAGGACTCAAGTAAGACTGTAAGGATACATAGGCTCACCGGAGTCTTTACTTTACGTATATTCACTAAGATCCTAACTCGCTGGACGTGACTCGTATGTGTAAGGACTCAAGTTAGACTGTAAGGATACATAGGCTCACCGGAGTCTTTACTTTACATATATTCACTAAGATCCTAACTCGCTGGACGTGACTCGTATGTGTAAGGACTCAAGTAAGACTGTAAGGATACATAGGCTCACCGGAGTCTTTACTTTACGTATATTCACTAAGATCCTAACTCGCTGGACGTGACTCGTATGTGTAAGGACTCAAGTAAGACTGTAAGGATACATAGGCTCATCGGAGTCTTTACTGTACGCAGATTTATTTAGGTATATACAATATGTAGGCGGATTGTAAGGACTCAAGTAAGACTGTAAGGATACATAGGCTTATCGGAGTCTTTACTGTACGCAGATTTATTTAGGTATATACAATATGTAGGCTGATTGTAAAGATACAGGTGAGACTGTAAGGATACATAGGCTCATCGGAGTCTTTACTGTATGCAGATTCATTAAGTATATACAATATGTAGGCGGATTGTTAAGACTCAAGTAAGGACTGTAAGGATACATAGGCTTATCGGAGTCTTTACTGTATGCAGATTCATTAAGGTATATACAATATGTAGGCGGATTGTTAAGATCCAGGTGAGACTGTAAGGATACATAGGCTCACCCGAGTCTTTACTTTACACAGATTTATTTAGATCCTAACTCGCTGGACGCGACTCGTATTTGTTCAAACCGTTCGGTCATTTACATAAAATAGGATTAATGTTTATAGTTTCTACTTTTCATGACTCATCTTCACTGGCTTTTTCATTAATTGTTTCTACTTTACATGACTCATCTTCACTGCCTTTTTCATTAATTGTTTCTACTTAACATGACTCATCTTCACTGGCTTTTTCAGTTATTGTTTCTACTTTACATGACTCATCTTCACTGCCTTTTTCATTAATTGTTTCTACTTTACATGACTCATCTTCACTGGCTTTTTCATTAATTGTTTCTACTTAACATGACTCATCTTCACTGGCTTTTTCATTTATTGTTTCTACTTTACATGACTCGTCTTCACTGGTTCTTTCTTTAATTGTTTCTACTTTACATGACTCGTCTTCACTGGTTATTTCATTAATTGTTTCTACTTTACATGACTCGTCTTCACTGGTTATTTCATTAATTGTTTCTACTTAACATGACTCATCTTCACTGGCTTTTTCATTAATTGTTTCTACTTTACATGACTCGTCTTCACTGGCTTTTTCATTAATTTTTTCTACTTTACATGACTCGTCTTCACTGGTTATTTCATTAATTGTTTCTACTTTACATGACTCGTCTTCACTGGTTATTTCATTAATTGTTTCTACTTAACAGTCTTCACTGGCTCTTTCAATGTTTATAGTTTCTACTTATCATGACTCGTCTTCACTGGCTCTTTCATTTTAAACATATGCACCTTGTTACTCTTCTTACACGTGACCACAATTAGGTCATTACTTGGTGAGAAGCACACCATTTTGGGTGCCGAGATGCCGTCTTTGTCCGTCAATAGGTCTTTGTTCACCCTTCCATCTGGCGACATTTGGTGAATCTTATTCATACTGGATATACACATGTATATGTTACCTACGTTATCAACAGCAAGGCTGTCCGCGCGGTAAACCAGCTTGGGTGGAACGGCCAACGTTACGGACGAACCAGTCGAATTCGGACCAATGAGTGTGTTATTTAAGTTCATAGACATGTCCATGTTATATGTGGCATTCAGATTCCCGTTCAGCGTATTCATAGTGGGCTTCAGTTCTTCCTTTGGACGAGGTGGTAACGTGTCACCGTTTTGTTGCGGGACTACTTTTCCAATGGGTCTTTTACGCGTTCGCTCCACAGCTTTCCCCTCGCGACGTGATTTGAGAGGGAGTGTTCGATCCAGAGATCCGCGTTCATCTGCATCGCGTGTTAATTTATCAAGGTCGATAACCAGTTCCGACTGAGTCACACTCGTAAGCGGTGGTCTCTCGATTTCTCTCCCTTTGCTTCGGTCGGTATCTGGTCTGCCGTAGTCATCCACCCGTCTAAAAGTGTGACGACCGCTAACTCTAGTCTCTTTACGTTGTTCCGATGCTTGTTTCTTTGTAGATTGTTTGTTGGCTGTTCTATCGGATTGTGCTTCCGACTCGTTCGTTGTATCTGATGCGTCGTCTTTTTTAGAACTCATCCTGGATCTAAAACTCCTTCCTGTTTTCGGTACTCCACTTCCGTTTGGCCTTTTAGCGGGCGTTTTCGGTTTCGGGACAGGGAATTCGAAAAAGAAGCTCGCCTTTCTCTCTCCCCGCACGTCAACAGCGATTACTTTCACTCCATATTCTGTTTCATCAGCCACGTAGACGACTTGTATGCCATCCCATTTACCGGAGCACATGGCACCGGGATGATGGAAGATATCATTGCCAGTACGGTCTTCCTTTATGGTGCCCAAAGGGATCTGTTGAGCCCTTGAAAGGCGATATTTTCTTAAGAAATTGTCGCCGAGAAAGGAGCATATCACCGTATTATGGATGTGCCCTATTCCGAGTGGTAAGCCCTCAATGACACGGTGTACGAAATGGTAGATCTTGTCCCGAATCGTGAACATGCGCACGTGGTACGTTCCAGCCCGTTCTGTGAGAACGGCTACTGTGTTGGCATCTACTCGACAGGCGTGGCTCGGATCTGCCCGAAGTGTTATGTCATAAATCATGTCAACTCTACTCTTATGAGATACGTCAAACACCTTCATTTTCTTGTTGGCACAGTCTATAAGAACCAGTCTATAATCCGTGAGAAATGTCGCTCCTTTAAAATCCGATATATCCGAGTCGCCTTTGGCTTTTCCGTTAAATATGCCAAGCCTGATCACGTGTTTCTCGCGGATAGAATCTGTAGCAGTCACTGTTTGTGAGACGACGGTTGGTGGTATCGGAGTTAGTCGCGTCTCCTTCGTGTTTGGATCGTAAATCTTCACTCTACGTTCCGCGTAGTCATCGCCAGGTTTTCCTTTCTTGGACCAATCAGTTTTGGTGTTTTCTCGTTTTTCGATAATTTCCGGTTCCTTGGGACCGAAAAACACAATTTCGTGATCCTTCGTCTCTTCGCGCTGTTCGTGGTGTTTTGCGCAAATCGAACAATGGTGCTCCAAACAGCTAGTACAGTATGATGCAGCGGATTTAGTGTTGTTGTTCATTAAACATATCTCGCAAAACGCTTTATGCCAGCCATCGTTGTAGTTGTTTTTGATGGTTGCGTTTCTTAGTATCCGAACAATAACTGCATTTACAGGATACTGCATGGCCCATTTCTCCCTCAAAGCGGCTGGTTCCCTTGGTTTTACGTTCTTTCTGCACACAATACACTGGAATGAATCCTTCGTTTTTGACGTTTCCGTGAACATGATGCTGGAATACAGACATTCCAAACACATGGTGTGTCCGCATGAAATAACTCTTGGCGATTTAAACACATCCAAACAAGCAGGACACTTTATGACGTCGATATCGATGCTGTACTTGATTTGTGTCATAGGCGGTAACAGTCCATTACGAGATGACGATTTCACTAAACACGGGTTCGGAGTTTTCGAAACAGGCGTTTTCGATGTCGGCGTCTTCTGACCTGTGTTTTTAGAAGTTGGCGTTTTAGACATGTTTAATCGTTATCTAAGATATCTTCTACACAGTTATCTGCAAATCTGTTGAGCCTTGAAATATATTAATTGTCTTAAAATGTAGTTTCAACCCAATGTATTCCATATCTCCATTTTAATCCAATCATGTCAATATCCTGATCAAAACCAAATCGATAATAAGTCAATGATTATTGAAACAATGTTATGTATCATCAACAATTGGAAACCAATCTTAATCGACCGAGTCTTGAAGAAATGCTCCTAATTCACACGTGCGTAATTTTAACCATATTTCAGATATAGCCAACTTTAGACGCATTTACTGCAAACTTCTATTAAACACATTAATTAAAAAAGGAGAACAGTGCTTAGTACTAATAATTACTCATTTCCCCACATTAGTTTTAAGCCTAAACCAGTAATGCACTTCTCATTTTCAAACTAGTTCAGCTTTCGAAAACATACGACTTTTAACAATATCATACAATAACACTTTACACTTTTGTTTGCATCTTAAAACTTATTCATGCTTTTAAATCATTTTCATTGAAAGCATCTTAGGAAACATGTCTCGTCTGAAAGATTCGACGAATACGTTCGGTTCGTGTATACAATTGTTTTTTTAGCCCTTTTCCTCAAAGAGACGCTTTCTGACGCCTCTGCAGCAGACGGCTTTTTGAAAACATAGTGACAAAAGAAGAAATTGCACAAAACGTGCAATTTCTCCTTTTGCCACAATATTTTCCACTTTTTGTCATAGGTTATCCATTATCCATTATCCATTCAATTATGGAGATTTTCTATGTTTTGACAAAATACGTTCAAAGTCGTCTGCTGCAGAATTGTCGTATGAGGGAAAGGGTTAAAAAAGGATCGTCTAAACTGGAGACTAAGCTTGTCCGTATGGGAAAAGGGTCAAATGGTTAAAACTATTGGACACTTCTAATTGTCTGATGTGTACTGCCGAAATAACTAAATCAAATCAAGTTCGTATTGTATGAAACAATTGGGTTTGTTACAATTAATCTTTTTTTTTTTTTTTTTTTTTTTGATAAATAGGATTTTTACTGGTCGAAATAGAAAACAAACAAAACTAAATTACTTCTTGTCAATTAATTCAGTACGAAAATTTTTGCTTGAAATTCTGAATTAAATGACACATATTAAGTTAAGATGAAAAGCAGTTTTCAAGAATAAACAAACAGATAACCAATAATGAAAATTATAAATTATCGGAAAGATTGAGACAGGCATTAAATGAGATCTACAGGAATAGTTCCCAATTTACCGTGACTCGTCATTTGATTAAACATCCAACTAAATAGCTTGATTTTAAAACAATAGGATTTTTGTGATATCGATCTGTGATTATCAAAGATTGGAGTATCAGTTTCACATTTTAGTCTGTTTTGTATGATGACATTTATAAAAGAATGTTTCGTTTGCATTAACCGTTTGTCCACATTCAAACCTATGTTGACTCATCTACAGCATAAGACTTTTGAAAACATTTTGACAAATGGAGAAATTGGTTATAAAAGCAATTTCTCCATTTGTCATAATGTTTTTCACTCTATTCAATAATGATGCTTTTATTTATAGAGATATTTTATATTCCTACCCTGATGCTTCCAATGTCGTTTGCTGCAGATTTGTTGAAGGTGGGAAAGGGTTAACCAAATCAGCGGTGTAATATTTAAAGCGTCTGGACTCACAAGACAGAGGGTTGGATACCTGGCGGATGGCATAATAAGAACATCAACATTGGCTTCGTGTTAAATGGCTAATGCATGGTGGTTGATTACTTTTTGTTGTTTGGTGTTTTACCACGATTTCAACAATATTTTAGTTATTTCACGGTATTTCCTGGGTTAGTTACCAGTACTAATATCCTGACACCGGCGAGTCAGTCGTAATAATAATTCCGTAACCCTGAACACCAAGAAGGGAAGGCAACGACCTGGCCCAGGATTGAACCTACGACCTTCCGTAACCGAGATTGTCCCATGCAACTGGCAACTGGCTACCTTTCCACACACAATAGTTAGCCGAGTGTGTGTTGAAGAAGAATGACAATAGTCACAATGGCTTTAGAAAGTACTTTAAACAACCCCTCCATCCCCATAAGTAATATTAAAAATTATATATATTGCTAGTTGCACGGTTGTTGAATCTGAATGCTGTTGAACGAGGATTTGTGAGTTAGAATCCTTGTTCGGCTTTTCATTCTTGTCGAATGACAGAAGTCATTATGAGTTGTGGCGTTCTTCTCCCACCAAAAGGATAAAGGTCTAAGAAGAGGTCTTGGAAGAATGTTGTGTGGAGTACTGGTGCGAAAGGGCCATGAACAAATTAATCATTTGAATTTGTAGGCGTGATATAACTAAAAAGACTGTTTAAAACGTCGTTAAATTCCAATCAACTAACCAACGAATACGTTTTTCATATAATAAATATGTTACTATATTGTCATCCGCTACCTGTAATTACTGGAGCGTTTACTATATAATGCTCCCAAATATGGTCAAAACCTGTCATACAGGAGTGAAAAATGAGAGCATCAGCTTGCTCAGGTATTGTTACGTTCTAGCCACGTCTAGTAAACAATGTCCTAAACCTACATTTATAAACATGCGAGCAAGGCGACACATTAGTTGTGATCTACGTAAATAAACCTTATGGTATTTGCGTCAAGTTTATATCAAGATCAACCTTCGGTTACCCGCAGTCTAATCTTGACATGCATTGGTAGCGAAACAGTCAAAGAACAGTCGAGCGCTGATCTGCGAAAAACATCCTTAACCCCCCTTTCCCACATACAACAATTCTGCAGCAGACGACTTTGAAAACATCTAGAAATAAATATGGAAACTCTGAAAATGAACGTACATTAATTGAATAGAGTTAAAAAGCATGGTGACAAAGGGAGAAATTGCACCAGAGAGATAAAGGAGATAATATCGATCTATTTTGAGAGATAAATACTCATTTATAGAATAAATTGAAATACGGCTGTCCGTACATACACACATGGGATGAAACATATGAGCCGTTCCGCGAGAAAACCAACTTTATATACTCTGCGTAATGTATCAATTCAGATCCAGACCGACACATTCCGTCTAATGGTGATAGAGGTATAGAGTAATGATTCCTGAAACAGAAATTCCACAGGAGGCAAAACAGTGTCTGTCCGGGTTAGCCTGCGCGTCATGTTTAGGCTGATCCGGGTCGATACTTTACGCAGAGTCCACAATGCTGGTTTTCTCGTGGGACGGCTCATATGGAGTTATATCAGTACTTTGAAATGACCACGTTTTCGCACGCCACACCTTGTTGTTTGTGATACAGGTGGAGGAGAAACTTCGTGACGTAGTTTAAACATTCCTCAACAACCGGATAGGTAGATCAGACAACCAACAACATCCATTTAAAAGTGACCATGTTTTACACCAATAATGAAACTATCTTGAGATATTAATTAATATACACCCCACTGACCTATCGTGATGTGTACATCATTATATGATCCGCGTCGGGCGGTTTCGGGTTTTATTGACTCTCCGTAACGGGGCAATACGATGATTTATTGGCGTGGAACTAATGGGGCTACATTCTATGTTTTTTTATCAAAAGATACATCTAGGATTAAATTACATGTAGACGGACAGTGAAGGCGCTGGTAAGACTGTGTGGATGTAGAGGCTCGTCTGAGTCTTCACAGTACGCAGATCCATAACGCCCCAAAATCACTAGACGAGTATCATATATATTAGCCGCGTCTGGAGATTTAGGGTCTGTGTGCGTCCCGGTATTTATATCAGATACAGTGTTATTGCCATGAAACCCGCAAGGCCACAAGTCTAGTTCACTATCTGAAGGTGTATCTTCATCTCTTTTAAACGAATACGGACAGTGAAGACTCTGGTGAGACTGTGCGTATGTATAGACTCATCAGAGTCTTCACTGTCCACTCAAAACGTCAAATAATCCGACGCTGATCAAATGTTGTATCTGGTGGGATTTTGTATCAGTTGTCATGCCGTACATGCAACAAAACCTCAAATAATCCAAAGCAGATCAAAGGTATTGTATCTAATGGGTTTAGATACTAGTTGTCACGCGGTATGAATGTGGGTACCAGTTGTCTAAAGAGTCACGCGGTATGAATGTGGGTACCAGTTGTCGAAGGAGTCATGCGGTATGAATGTAATTAATTGAATATCGTATCATCGTCTTTATTTAAAATTATAATTCTATTCATAATTGTTGACTGATTGATTGAGGCTTAACGCCGTTTTCAACAATTTGTCAGTCATATCCAGGAGTCCAGTTCTCCTGCTGATGCGTTTCCTAGCTTTCTCACACCAGTTCTCCACAGAACATACTTTCCAAGCAACTGGCTACTTCTTCCACATAGACTGTTAGTCCATTGGTGAAAGACGAATGACGCAGTGACTTTTGTCAAACGTCGGAAATAATGTTGGCCGAGCTTGTATTCGAACTCATAACCCCTGGATTGACATCCCGCGTCGCTACCGACTGAGCTACTAGGGTTCGGCGAAAAAGGTGCACATAGCGCCAGTAAACAAATGGACCATAACCTTTCGTGATAGGGAATTCAGGGTTCATTCCTTGGTCGGGAAAAAACAAAATCTTTGAATTGGCATTGTTTTCCCTAATGGGCGAACGATGGGTTTTGGGGATAGCAAATGGACTGACATGGTGTTAGAATTAACTTTACCTCTGTTCCACTACCCTATGATATAATTCAAACACTCTTGGGAAGGAAGTAAAATAGGGTTAAATTAGAGGTTTTCCTATTGTATCAAACATTTAGCGTGCATCTTAATGAATTATAATGCGAATTTGATAATTGTACTGCTTTAAAGTTATCGTATTTTGGTAATAATGATGATTTCATAAAGCTGTCGTATTTAGGTATTATGATCCCTTCAAAAGGTTAACGTGTGCATTTCACTGGTTATATTGAAGCAGGATATTAGGTTTGTTTAAGATATAGTTTTTATCGGATAATTTCTTCAATATACTGTATTTAGAAGTTATGCTGCTTTCCTTAAGATACCGTATTTAGGAACTATTATCCTTTCTTTTAGATACCGTATTTAGGAACTATTATCCTTTCTTTTAGATACCGTATTTAGGAACTATTATCCTTTTTTTTTAGATACCGTATTTAGGAACTATTATCCTCTCTTTTTGATACCGTATTTAGGAACTATTATCCTTTCTTTTAGATACCGTATTTAGGAACTATTATCCTTTCTTTTAGATACCGTATTTAGGAACTATTATCCTCTTTTTTCGATACCTTATATAGGAACTATTATCCTCTCTTTTTGAGACCGTATTTAGGAACTATTATCCTTTCCTTAAGATACCGTATTTAGGAACTATTATCCTTTCTTTTAGATACCGTATTTAGGAACTATTATCCTTTCTTTTAGATACGGAATTTAGGAACTATTATCCTTTCTTTTAGATACGGAATTTATTAATTATCTAATTGACTTTAAGCAGGAATGTAGAGTATACATTTTATACATTTAGTTTTAGATTCCTACAGTATTTATGAACTATGATGATTACGTTAACATATCGTATATCTGAGTATAACATTTTATTATAGTGTACTACTTTCATATATCACGTTCAGGGGCGTAACTAGGTAAATATAAAGTATACACACAAATGAGATAGGGGGTCGGACATATTCCGTAGGGAAAATTTGAAATCCTACATTGCATATAGTGAACTCAGATGGTCATTTCAGTCATACCGAGAACACAAACTAGCTTTATCACATGCAGATGTGTTGGCATTATCGAACGAAATCAACGCTAACCACTCTCAGCCTTCAGTTTTGATTGCATGTTACCTTTCCTGCCGAATGGCGTACGTGCGTATACATGGGAAGGCGCCTGGTGTATATGAACATAATGCTTACGTTAAGATAATTGAGTTTTCGCTATTGCTGTGTTTAACAAAGTATGCGAAAATGAATATTCAAAAGTGACATTTTTTTTCTAAATTAATATCTATTTGAATAATAATGTGGCCCTTCAGGCCTTTTAATACTCATTAAACTTTTGAACTTATGTTGGGTTTGTGGTGGTGTAAGTCAATCAGAGCGTTTGACCAGAATGCTTCATTGGACATATATATTATCGAAGGTAGATCGGCCTTGACTATTTCACCCTGGCATATCACTGAAAGGTCGTTTGTGCGAGTGGATATGACACATTCGAATGATATGGTGGCTAAGACACATTCGAATGATATGGTGGCTAAGACGTTTGGGGATGTATGGGAATGTATGGGAATGTATGGGAATGTATGGGAATGTATTGGGATGTATGGGAATGTATGGGAATGTATGGGAATGTATGGGGATGTATGGGAATGTATGGGAATGTATTGGGATGTATTGGAATGTATGGGAATGTATGGGAATGTATTGGGATGTATGGGAATGTATGGGAATGTATGGGAATGTATGGGAATGTATTGGGATGTATGGGGATGTATGGGAATGTATTGGGATGTATGGGAATGTATGGGGTTGTATGGGAATGTATGGGGATGTATGGGAATGTATGGGGATGTATGGGAATGTATGGGAATGTATTGGGATGTATTGGGATGTATGGGAATGTATGGGAATGTATTGGGTTGTATGGGGATGTATGGGAATGTATTGGGATGTATGGGAATGTATGGGAATGTATGGGGGATGTATGGGAATGTATGGGAATGTATGGGAATGTATGGGAATGTATGGGAATGTATGGGGATGTATGGGAATGTATGGGGATGTATGGGGATGTATGGGAATGTATGGGGATGTATGGGAATATATGGGGTGTATGGGAATGTATGGGGATGTATAGGGATGTATGGGGATGTATGGGAATGTATGGGGATGTATAGGGATGTATGGGAATGTATGGGAATGTATGGGGATGTATGGAAATGTATTGGGATGTATGGGAATGTATGGGAATGTATGTGGTGTATGGGAATGTATGGGGATGTATGGGGATGTATAGGGATGTATGGGGATGTATGGAAATGTATGGGAATGTATGGGGGATGTATAGGGATGTATAGGGATGTATGGAAATGTATGGGAATGTATAGGGATGTATGGGAATGTATGGGAATGTATGGGGATGTATGGGAATGTATGGGGATGTATGGGAATGTATGGGGATGTATAGGGATGTATAGGGATGTATGGGAATGTATGGGAATGTATAGGGATGTATGGGAATGTATGGGAATGTATGGGGATGTATGGGAATGTATGGGGATGTATGGGGATGTATGGGAATGTCTAACAAATGAACATTTTCAGACCGATAAGAAATTATTGTAGGAAAATGAGAATCGCTCGTTATAAACAATTCCTATTTTCCATCAAAAGCTTTAAACAATAGACGTCTGCCATACCTACAAAAAGAGTCGGAGTCAGTTATAAGAGGGTATGGGAAAGATGAGATATAACAAAAGAACATTAAATATCTCATTTATGTCTAGATATTTGGTTGTCGCCATACAGTAATTTTCATCAGATTTTTGTCACGCAATGCAAACAAGTAAAATCACTATTCTTTAACAATTGTCATTAACTTCAGGGCAGAACTATGTCAAATGTCATTGCATTAGATGGGAACAAAACAGTAACCATATCATATTACGTTCATTCCTTCTGGTGGTACGAGCTAAAAAGTAATGGTTATATAGTTATCAAAGATCTGCTAATTGGCACAGTCGTCCAATTTCACCCGGTCCATTCTATCTGGCATGTTTTATGTCAAAAGTAATTATTATGTTATAATGACCACTAATTGACCAGTCATGTGACCCGTGGCTTATCTGGGCCTTTTGTGAGACATAGTAGCTCCTATTTGTATTAATTAAATACCTTGCTTTAAGCCAGTTCAACAGTTTGAGTCACGTGACACGAAAACCGACCTTCATGTATACGTGTTAAGGTAATAACATTATGTATATGTCATATCTTGGCGACCAGCCTGTGATTCCGCGGATCTGCTCTGTTCGCTTCCTAGTCGTGAAAGCATCGATGTAGCCTCCCTTGACACATGACTTCTGTCCACTAACCACCCATAACATTTAATCCTAACTGCTTCTAATTCAATATACCCGAACGTCGGTTTTCGTGTGGCGTTGTTCTGTTAATGAACTCAATTATAAATAGTAAGAAAGCTATGCATTTTCAATTCCAAGAGTTATGTTGTTTGCTCTATCACGAACATTTAGCGAGTAAAAACGTGTATGCAGACAATTAATTTGTAAAAAAAATATATCTGTGAAAATCGTTATTCGTCGATCATAAAAAGATGAAAAATAGTATATGGGAATACACGCGTTAGAATGTGTGCACAGGATGAAACCTTCATTTAACCCTTTCCTACCTGTAGATGCATTATAACGCATCTGCAGCAGACGACTTTTGAAAATAGTCTGGCCAAAGGAGAAATTGCGCATAATGAGCAATTTCTCCTTTAGCCACAATGTTTTAACTCTTTTTAATATTGAAACCTTAATATATAGAGATTTTTCATGTTTTTACCAATATAGTATCGAAGTCGTCTGCTGGAAATTTGTTGTATGTGGGAAAGGCTTAAATGACGACAAACATAACGTGGTGGCATTGGTAATGTTTTAGAAAGCTAATGGAACTTGGTGTTAAACCTTAATCATGTCAATCAAAATGTACGCTGACATTATTAACTCATTAACACAATTCAAAATACGGAACTGTTGTTTGTGCCTGTCGGCCATGTATTTCAAGTAGCATTTTAGCGTTAATATAAACAAGAACACAGTCTGCATTGTCAAAACAAACACAGAATTGTTAAGTTTGAAATTGATTGGCTAGATTCTAACTGGTGCGTCTGTATACAAAAAGGTCGCATATGCGTGGTACAAACAAACACATAAAAACAAAGTATAACATATTCTCCGATTTCTATTCCAACCCATAGCCCGGTGGATTCCTATAATTTATATCATCGTTCTTGATGTTGAGTTTTCAAGTCCATTTTTCATATATAATTGTAGAAATAATGATGGAGATAAATATAAACGAACAGAACGAACGTTGATCAACACATTTACTGGTTGATTGTTTGTAGACATCGTTCGTCAATGATCAACCCTTTCTCATATACAACAAATCTACGGCAGACGACTTTGAAAACATATAGACATTAGTATATAAAATCTCTGTAAATGAAAATACTATTAATGAATGGAGAGGAAAAGATTTTGACACAAAGTCAAAATTGCTTGTCATGAGCAATTTCTCCTTTTGCAGCAATGTCTCAAAAAGTTGTCTGCTGCCGAAGCATCAAAATGCAAACTGTAACCCACTCTTTCCCACAAACAGTAAATCTGAAGCAGACGACTTTGAAAAAGTCTACTCAAAATTATGGAAAATCTCTTTAACTGAAAACAAAATGAAAACATTGTGGCAAAAGGAGAAATTGCTCGTTTTGAGCAATTTCTCATTTTGTCACAATGTTTTCAAAAGTCGTCTGGGAATAGGTTAAAAGCAGGATGAGATGTGTGGAATGTATGACTACAACAGGCCTATCCTGACGTCAAACGTCAGCAGCGTGTGACGACGCTGTGAGGTCAATCATACAGAGGCTGTAGTATATGATTCACGTTCTAGATATGATTTATTAATATCAACCCTTCCTAATGCAGACCCTTCTTTACACAGCTGCCGCAGACGAGTTTTGTAAACTGTGTGACAAAAGTAGATATTGCTCATAATGTGAGTAAATATACCTACCGAGGTTGCAACTGAAAAGATTTGAAAATAGTTTTATATTCATTATTTAGTATGATCAAACTCAATTGTTTCACTAATATTTTGACAATTGATCCCTATTTAGCGGTTTCCTGATTGTTAAAATGTCGGATATGCACTTGGCTAACATCCGCTGCCTGCCCGTAAACTTCTCCGTACACCTCGAGCGCGGGAGACATGGGTTCGAGCCTCGGTCGTGCCATACAAAAATTCTTTACAAATGTTAGCAATGACTTCCCTCCTTGGTGGTCAGGGTTACGGGTAAAGTATTCGACTGATACATACTCGGTGTCAGCATGAATAATACCGGTGGTACTGGTAGATTACACACGGAACGTCCTGGTATAACCAACATACTGTTTTAAAGCGGCGTTAAAACTCCAATCAAAGAAATCAAACAGCCTATAACGCGTCATGGGTCCTTTTATAGCAACACGGTCTACGATAAATAATATCTATTAATAAGCATACATTAATTTAGCGCGGGGAGCGACTCCTGAAGGCGTAGTATTTGGCTATAAATACTGACAGAAGTTTTGATTTCGACAGTAAAAGTGAAGTAGTTGACCACTGAACTTTCGACAAAAAACATTATCAATCCTTTAGTATGGAATTCCAAAGTCGGACACTAATTTATTCTCTGTTTGGTAAGTTGATTATTTCTATTTAATAAAACCTGACCACTTGACCGTTCTGGTGAAGGCACATCTAATTGTATTTTTTATTGTATTTTTATGCTGTAAATTTTGAAAGTAATGATTTAAAATATGTTCATGATATTTACAATACTTTGTGACACCATGCAAGATCGTTCTACATATCACGGTCAGCGTCGCTATTTTGTTTTATTATTTTTAATAAATGGACACGCGCTAACTTGAATATTTGCAATAATTCGAATATATCATATAACTCGAATATGTCATATAACTCGAACCAATTCCTGGAACGGAACTTTCCTTTGATAACAACACTATTTTCTTCATAAGACTTTATCGCTGACTTGCTTTTTATAAGAAAAAACATGAATTACGACACAGAAACTAAATAAACTACTTTCAGCATTAACAGAGGGAATACTCGAACACAAAGTAATTTATTGGTCCTTTTAGAATTATCGCCAGTCGACTTTTTTATTATTATTATTAATATTATTATTATTATTATTATTATTATTATCATTATTATTTCTATGATTATTATCATTATTATCATTACTGTATTACTATATTATTTGTATTCAATTAATCCCCGAACGGAGGAACTAAAGAAAATGATGCATGAATATGTTTATTATTATCATTGTTATTATTTTTATTATTGTTACTACTAATATGACACGAAAACAATAGTTCGTATTCGCATATATTAGCCATGATGTATATGCATATACTGATATAGTGCTTTCAAACAAGTGAAACGTTTTTTTAAATTAAATGATGATGTTTATCATTGTATTATTTTTTGTCATTATTATCGTTATAATATTTATAATAATTGTAATTCATATCATCATTTTTATCAGTAATTTCCTATTTTATTTGTTAATCCTTTCCCACATACAGACTTTCTGACGTCTCTGCAGTCAAAAACTTTTGAAAACATTGTGGCAAATGGAGAAATTGCTCAAGATGAGCAATTTCACCATTAGCCACAATGTTTTCAACTTTATTTCATAATCAAATTTTCATCTATAGTAAGTTTCCATATTTCTACACACATATAGTCGTCTGCTTCAGATTTGTTGTATTTGGGAAAGAGTTAATCTGTAATGAATAGTAGTTTCATGTTAGGAAAGATCAATTTGCTTGTGTCCTGTTCCAACAATCTGCCATCTTCAGAAACACTGTAAATCGATTGCATAGGAAAATGATCGTCTATAACAAGTTCCTTTTGAAAAGGTGATATAATATTTTATAGTTTTGAACGTATTTCATCTTTGCTTTCAAAAGTCTTTCTCTGCATGAGTGTCGAAGTTCACCTGGATAGTCGTGGTTAATTCACACGGTGTCTGTCTACCAACGTAAACTAAAACGAGTTCGAAACATGTGTTGCACACAATTTAATGACATGTACACAGTTAAGTAGAAGCAATTGTTTTCTATATAGTTTGTATTAGATGAGCCGTATTCATACTTTCCCTGGTACAGTTGGCAATTTATGTCAATAAGTATTACGAAACAAAGAGAAATTGCTCAAAGGGAGAGTCAAAATATAGCTGCTGAACTCAGGTGGCTGCTTAATACAAGTAATATACAGATGAAATTGTTGTTTATGCTAATTTTCATGTGTTTGCTTAATACAACTTGGCTGCTTAACAGAGGTGACCATAAACACAAGTTTGACTGTACTTTCAAAGCTAACGTCTTTAAAACAATCAACTAATGTAAACGATTGCTACAACAGTTCTATGTATATCTTAATCTTTCATTTTCAGTCGTTATTTCACTGTCTCTGACAAAGGGTGCCTCCATATTAACGCGGATACAGGGCGTTCCTTCCGACTTTGACCAAGATGGTTTGCAAAGACTGCTGTCATTTGAAGGCAGAAGACGACCCTCCGATACCCAGACAAATAGTGTAAACTCTAATCGACCAAATTCAAACAACCAAGACATAACACGAGATGTTGCTTTTGGAGATATATTATTCGAACTTCCAACAATTCCTTTCGAGCCACCGAAGGCAGACACAACGATGAAACCATCGAAGCCCGAGACCACCACGACGCCGAGAATAGCGAGAGGGGACATCCCATTCCCGATACCCTCAACCTTTAGACCAGAAACTACAACAGATACACCAACTACGACTGCAGCGCCTACAACTACGACAGCAGCACCTACAACTACGACTGCAGCACCTACAACTACGACAGCAGCACCTACAACTACGACTGCAGCACCTACAACTACGACTGCAGCACCTACAACTACGACTGCAGCACCTACAACAACGACTGCAGCGCCTACAACTACGACAGCAGCACCTACAACTACGACTGCAGCACCTACAACTACGACTGCAGCACCTACAACTACGACTGCAGCGCCTACAACTACGACTGCAACACCTACAACTACGACTGCAGCACCTACAACTACGACTGCAGCGCCTATAACTACGACTGCAGCACCTACAACCATGACTGCAGCACCTACAACTACGAATGCAGCACCTACAACAACGACTGCAGCGCCTACAACAACGACTGCAGCACCTACAACTACGAATGCAGCGCCTACAACTACAACTGCAGCCTCTACAACAACGACTGCAGCACCTACAACAACGACTGCAGCGCCTACAACTACGACTACAGCACCTACAACTACGACTGCAGCACATACAACAACGACTAAGGCACCTACAACAACGACTAAGGCACCTACAACAACGACTGCAGCGCCTACAACTACGACTGCAGCACCTACAACTACGACTGCAGCACCTACAACTACGACTGCAGCACCTACAACAACGACTGCAGCACCTACCACTACGACTGCAGCACCTACAACTACGACTGCAGCACCTACAATAACGACTGCAGCGCCTACAACTACGACTGCAGCGCCTACAACTACGACTGCAGCACCTACAACTACGACTGCAGCGCCTACAACTACGACTGCAGCACCTACAACTACGACTGAAGCACCTACAACTACGAATGCAGCACCTACAATTACCACTGCAGCACCTACAACTACGACTGGAGCACCTATGACAACTACTGAAGCACAAACAACGACTGCCGCACCGACAACTACGAGTGCAGCCCCAACAACTACGACTGAAGCATCAACTACGACTGCCGTACCTACAACGACAGTGTCATCTACAGCTACAACAATGCCATCACAGCCAATTACTACATCGACGTCGACAAATAGGCCAACAACCACATCCTCTGCTCCATCAACGCCGTTTGTAACCACGCCACGTGACTTTGGTGGTGATAGCGACAGCGACGACAGCGACGACAGCGACGACAGCGACGACAGCGACGACTTTGAAGAAAGTGATGACGTTGATGATGAATTCGAATTGGACGATTTTGTAGAAAATAATGGTTACAGATTTTGGGTAGATGATGAGGACGATGATAGAAATAGTTTAAATCATTTCGGAAATCAGCTTTTTCGTGACAATATGAATGTTGTAAATAGAAACACAATGGGTCCTAGTGGGTTAATAGGAGACATTGACATGGAACTTAATTCACTGCACACTGATGTTAATGAATGGCTTGCGAAACGGTTATATGGGTTCAATAGAGGTAGGAAATCAAACGGACAGTTAAGGCGTATGGACAACCTTTTGAGAAATGCCCACGGAAGTTTTTCGAATTATTTCGATGATTGAGTTATTTCAGTATTTATTGATGAAGGAATTTCTAAGATGACGTAATTTCCAAGTTTAAATTATATGCTACAAAGTACGATGCCCTGCCGCACAGAAGGTCTCTACAAGCATTTCTTGTTTGAGCCGTACATACTGAATTTTTAAAATGGACTGACTCTATTCTGGCTTCAGTTAATCAGTCCTTGCAGTCGAAGGGTTAAGACTAAACACACCAGTTCGGTCGGAACGGTTTGCTACTAGACATACTCGTAGGACATGAATATATTTCGGTTGTAAGCATCAACGATGATGCTATTTGAATTTTTATCCATTTTCAGTTGTTTGTTTTTGCCAAATATATCTTTGGTACAAGATTAAAACATCTTAGAAAAGGGAAGAAAGTGCGCGTTTTGAATATGTTTCTCCCTTTTTACGATGTTTATCAGTAAAAAAGATGACATTACTCAGGGTTTACTTTGACAATGTGTTGAAATACTTCTTTGGGTTGCTATGATTTTCATGATCTACCTTTTAAAAATTGTATTTATAAACCAATTCCATGATGCATATTGCACTCTATAAGTTCGAAGTGTTATCGTATAGGAGCCGTTTCACAAGAAAACCAACATTGTGGTCTCTGCGTATATAATCGACCCGGATCAGACTAAGCTTGTCTAGCAGGCTAACCCGGACATACGCTTTTCGCCTCCTGTGGATTTTCTGTTTCAGGAATCAATACCCTATACTATCTCAATAAGACGGCCCGGATTAGCCTGCGCGGACTGTTGGTTTTCTCGTGGAACGGCTCATAAATATTGTGAAAATTAATTAACCGCGGACATCATTTAGTCTACTGCAAAAGAAAAAAACGGATTCGACTGAATGTTCGTTGGTTAGTAAGCAAAGAGCGACTGCATCATTCGAAAATTTGAACGCAAATACCGTGTCTACCTATTGTTTCAAGAACAGTGTATCAACGGATATATTCCGAGTCCGCGTATACGATACTTTGTTATTTATTTTGACATGTACGTGTTTATTTGTTGTTGTTTAGTTAACGTTCGATGTATTTATTTGATGTGTATTGAGCAGCGTCAGTCAATAAGGGGTTTTTCTTGCTTCTCTGGTTCGGCATTACATAAAGGTGCTTTGGAGATTAGAAACACTTCATAGTCTAATCGTACGTCTAGTGCGGAAAGTAATGGTCCTAGCTCCACTGTTGCTTATGGTTTATGCATCAAGACAGTGTATACATATGAGCCATATCTATTAATGAGTAGGGGAGAGGGGGGGGGGGGGGGGGGGGGGGGGGCGCTCTTTATTCATTTGCGTACAGTGAAGACTCAGGTGAATATGTGCATACGCACAGTCTCACCAGAGTCTTCAATCTTCGCCTATATGTTAAAAGTACCTCAGTGCATCTATTGACCCAATAGTTAAACACCAAAGTTACTTTAAAGACAGTTTAAATGATGCAAACTCAAAGACCCAAATTCGGTAAACACTGCTCAGATTTGAAATTTGCTTCGACCCATCATTCTTTTCACGAATTCCATTATCTTCAATTTCGATGTACATAATTTTTCTGTTTTAATATTATTATTATTATTATTATTCGATTATCCTCTTATCATTTTTAAGTGTCTATCTATGTTTGATCGCTCACATTTGTATAATGCAGGTGACTATTTGGTCATCATGTTCACGGTTGTCATTAGTTTGTTTGGGGTATTTTCTGAATCAATAGGCAAGATAAAGACATTAACGTCAATTACAAACACATGATAATGTGCATCTAAATTGATCTCGCTATGGTTCATATTTCCGCTTCTAACGACCCAATTAAAATTAACCCTTAACCCGCTTTATGCGACTATAATCAACAACTATATTTTTAAAACTCTACTAAAGTGCATGCGTCGTAATTCGTCTGTAAGTGGCAAAGGGTTAACTGTACCGTATCTAATGTTCAGTGTTATTGTATTATATTGTTTACGATATGACTAGAAGCATGGTGGATATATGGTAAATGTTTCGAATGAAACTTGAAAAGTCGTCTGCATTAGGAAACTTGCTATGGGATTGCAGTAAAGAAAATGTAAAGAGGGTAGACACCCCCATATATACACAAGGAATCCTTTGTTAACCAGGATATTCCCCCAACCTTCTTGGTATTTATTGAAATATCTTGTTATTTCCTTTCTGAATCGATGTTTGACTGATATACTACATTGTCTGCTTTTTACATTGCATGAAAAGAAGACATTGTTGACAAAAAATATATTTCTGCTTCTGTTTTCTAGTCTATCCCGAAATTCCGGTGTTTTTCCATTTGTCTGTTTTCAGTATTCTGTATTCCATCCGATCTTTCTAATTAAGTTAGGGAAGAGTCAAAAGTAAGATAAGAGGTAAATGAAATGAAATTAATTACCAGTGTCAACGATATAATTATATAATATATTTTGCGACACATTACCGGTGTACGTGCGGGAGTGTTTTAAATTATTTATTATACATTCTTGTCTCTATTATCATTTTAAAGAGTCCTTCATATTATTCGTTCATAGTTTGTTTCTACATTTAATCCTTGTTCAATATGACAATAAACTTTAACTTAGTTATACATTCATTATTTGTTGTGTTGTCTGTTCTTTAAATACGAAGATTAGACTAGGTTAAATGAGTAAATGGTTAACCCTTTCCCTCATACGACAATTCTGCAGCAGACGACTTTGAACATATTTTGTCAAATAATGGAAAATCTCTATAACTGAATGGATAACCTATGACTAAAAGTGGAAAACATTGTGACAAAAGGAGAAATTGCACGTTTTGTGCAATTTCTTCTTATGTTACTATGTTTTCAAAAAGCCGTTTGCTGCAGAGGCGTCAGAAAGCGTCTAACGAGTTAAAGACGTACAAACATCCACATCGAGTTGAGATACCAACATACTATATACGTTATAGGGTGACATGGTAACAACGAACGACCTTTATCAGAAATGCATGTCTGGTTGCTGTTGCGCAGGTGTCACGAGGGCCAATGATATATAGTTAAATACGAAACAGACTTAACGACATGTTGTCACCACAGTTAGATACGATAGTTTAGAGCTCTATCACCGACCTATTGGGCTAATGGTCAAGTTCTGGTCAAACACGGAAAACGTATATTTTAACTTGTCAATTCGTTAAAATGGTGGTAACACACGTGGTAAAATATTGACATGCATGTGTCAAGAATAAAATGGCCCGAGTGTTGAGCATACATAGGCCCCTATGCGAATAAAATAGAGAAAGCTGTTACCAGACTATTCTGAAAAACATCGCCGCAATGTCCGCAATGTTCGCAACGTGAACATGTGATACAATAGCCAAGTGGTTAACTTTTTGACTGCTGTAACAGATTGTGTGAATCCTGTGAAACCAGGATAGAAGCAGGCCAGCAGGCGCATACTTGATATTACTAAAATTGGCTTTGTAATCTTCCAAATGAATAGCTGGACTCTATCAGCAATGAACGGGTAAAGGCGTCCGCTCCGATATCGTTTCGATTTTTTGACCGGCACGTGACACTGGTCTGTTAAATAACAAAAACACGTGTCTGCCCAGTGTCATGCAAAAGTACATATACGTATGTGTTAAGGATGGCTGGCTCTTTCAACAGAATGACACTATAATAAACCAAGACCATACTTGTACAATCCAACAAAATATAGACCGTGTCACACGAAAACCGACCTTGGAGACTTTGAGATCAGCTAATATCCATATCTTGACCTTGCCTTGTCGCATCTAGTCCTGCAAGTATTTAATAAGCCTTCAGGAAACTGTTATGAACACAATTTGAAAAGTCCGAGTTTACGCCTTTTGACGTGGTTGCTAATATAATATCATGCACAAGTTCAGACTGTATTGGCATGTCTGTGTGCTAGTACGTAACACCAATATGTATGTTCAATGTCTGGTTCTTTTTGCCTTTGCTTTTGTGTTGTTGTTAAAAATAAAAATATGAATATCTTAATTAAGTTAAAACATTGTGGCTAAAGTGGGAATTGCTCATGATGATGTTTCCTATATTTGTCACATAATTTCAAAAGTCGTCATTGCAGATGTGTTTAAATGTGCTGCATTTGGGAAAGTATTCAGTCATTAATTCAGACATACGTACATATAAATGACTTGAATGTGAACCAGAACATTATCTTGTTTCCAATTTATTAGAAAGACATATGTCTGAAACCTTTGACTTGGCGTGCGGCAGGGTGATGCCGTTTGAACTTTGACTTGATGTGCGGCAGGTCAAGCCGTTTGATCTGATTCATATGAGCCGTCCTCGCGAGAAAACCAACATTGTGGACTATGCGTAAAGTATCAGGTCAATATAACAAAAGACGCAGTCATGAGATGTCACTGCAGCCATCTGGGACATGTCAAAAGAAAACTTGCGAACAACTATGGTCTATATCCGCGCAGGCGCAGTATGAGCATAGAGTTCTTACCCGTTCACCGTATAGGCGTATACACATTATTGAACTGTCCTAAGAATGGCTGTTATCAAAAATGACTTAACAAGCATGAAAGTTGGTCGTTATGACCATTCATTTTAAAACCACCAATGGACAATGTGTATGCGACGTGACACACCCTTTGTAATTGTAACTTTCATGCGTTAGCTGTATTCAATGCTTGTAGCGGTTCTTTGGACTTCAAATGTTACTACTAGTATCTAAATTTTCGTAAGTCCAGGCAAGATGCATTATAATGCAGTTGATCGTAATATCAATATCTATCATATATTTGTGATATGGTGAAAATTAACCGGTGCTCCTGCGAAAACCAACCTCAAGGCATTTGAGACCAGTGTACACACATATAGGCCAAGCTCTCTGATCTGGTTCGATTTCAATCCTTCAGATGCGTAGACATGTATCCTTCCACACATATAGTTATTACGCTAATGTCCATTTTCCGAAAGCGTCGCTAAAATAAACATATCTTTGCTCTTTTAAATCGTGTGTTAAACATATACAGTTGAGCTAAAATAAACAAAATCCGACCTTTAGTAACTTAGATATTTGTACCGTCGATTGTTTTGTCATGGTTCTTCAATGATGCGTGTGTAACTAAATGGCGAACAGGAAGGATCCTGGTCAGACTGCGCGAGGGTTAATAATTATGTTCTGGTAGATCAAGCCAGGAGGTCGTATTTCGTATGACATTGCTTCATCGTTTTGCGCATGTTGTTCTTTATCTCCATACTAATGTGTTTCCTTGCTTTCTTGTACTAGAAGCCCATACAACATGCTGCAAGGACAACTGGTTGAATGCAGAGGACTAGATAAGTAACCTGGTCTTTCCACAACAATAACTCTCTTTTACTCAACCAAACCCTATGTACTGAAAGAATCGTTTTCACTGAGACGTTGTTTTTTTAAGTACACACAACATAGGCTTTGGGAGTCAAAATAATAATTTAGAATATCGAAAATGCCTCTTAGCTAGAGCTCTGTAAATGAATGCCTACATATATCTATTAGTCCTTGGGTGGTGGAAAAACGAATGACGCTTTCCCCAATGACATTTATATATCGTCGGAAACATTGTTGACCCAAGGAGGGAATCGACTAACAACGCCCTGGATCGAAAGCAGTCGGCGTTCCAGAGTTCACCAGGGGGCGTAGCTTTGCGATAATCAATGTGTAGGCCGTCTCGTGAGAAAATCAACATTGTGGACTCTGCGTAAAGTATCGATCCGGATCAGCCTTAGCATGCCACAGAGGCCTACCCGGATAGACACTTTTCGCCTCCTGTGGATTTTCTGTTTCAGGAATCACTACTCTATACATATATCCCCCTATAGACGGAATGTGTGGGCCCGGATCAGTCTGCGCGGACAGCGCAGGCTGATCTGGTCGATACATTACGCCGATGTATATCGCCGCAGCTGCATTTCGGGCATTTTGAGAAAGAATGTGTAGGCACGCCCTTACAGTGCCTTAAGGGAGCTACGCCCCTGTTCACATGCGTCTGCAACAGGACAAATGTTTAGGCTGTGGAGAATGTGGGTGCCATATGATTTAATTGTAACAAGACAGACGCCATTTTGCAAGGTGCTGCTCAAATGTTTTCCTATCGTCGAAGTGAAATTAAATGCATTCTATGTATTTTGCCACAATTTATATCATGATCAATGTACACATACGTGAGCACTGTACGGCGTTTTGCTTTTGATTAATTAATCTTGAGCAAGGATTGTTTGCTGAAATGTAAACGTCTGGAGACAAACGACATGTCGGGAAAATTTGAACGCATGTTTCTAATAATCGATCTTGATAGTGGAGAATATAAGAACTTTCTAATTCACTTCTTTTTACTAGTATAAATGAAGAAGTGTAGAAATTTACCAAGGTCAAGCTAGAGTCTACTTTTCTTCTGATATAAATCACTTAGTAAAGGTCATTTGAGCAATTGCTGTAATTATCTGTCTACATTATACTAATTATGCTATTATAATATTTGTGTGCGTTCGTGATGTTGTCACGTGATACGGAGGCTGCCTGCTTCATCAGTGGCAATGTTAAAATATCCCGTACTGGACGCCGGACCAGCAGAATTCCACTCACACACCAACATGGCAGGGAAAACACAGACCACGTGTCGTTTACTTATTAGAATATATTTCTTCTGTAGGTAAATATTAATATATAAGTGTACTTCCGCAAATTAAATACTTTTATTATTATCTAATGTCTCATTATTATTATTATTTTCATAATCAACAACATTATCATTTTATTGTTATTATTAGCCTATCATTATTAGTAGTATTACATACTTTTATTAACAGTATCATAATCAGTAATATCATTATCCTCATCACTAATATTAATATGTGACTCTTCCATATAAAGACACAGACGTAGTAGGGTGTTAGTTTAAGGAAACACTTGTATTGACTTAGTACTGAGTTAGTTTTTTAGCCACGTGGTCGAGACCAGAGCAGTTAGAACATTTTTCAAATTGGTGTCCAACTGTTACAATATTCCATATACTATCCTAGTATCAAAAAAAGAGATGCTATCGGCTTGTGTAACAGAGCCATGTCCGGTTATTTATGGATGTTATTGACTCCTGTTTTACATCATATAAAGTTTCGTTGACGTACAACTAGTGGGCTATACTTCTAACTGCTGTCAGGAGCTGCATTTAGGTCGACTTACATATATGAGCCGTTCCTCGAGAAAACCAACAGTATGGAATCTGCGTAATGCATCGACCAAGATCAGCCAGCGCAGTCCGCGCAGACTGATCGGGCAGACACATTCCGTCTCAAGGGAATTGAGGTATAGAGAAATTATTCCTAAAACAGAAAAATCCACAGGAGACGAAAAGTTTCTGCACGGATTAGCCTGCGCGGCATGCTTATGCTGATCCGGGTCGATACTTTACGCAGAGTCCACACTGTTGGTGTTCTCGTGGAACAGCTCATATGCGGAAATTGACATTGAAGACACTGACGATACTGTGCGTACGTCAAAAGCTCATCCGAATGTTAACGTTACGTACTAGTATCCGCAAAAGTACCCCAAATCATCAGACGCGATTCATTCGTTTTCCACAAGTGTTTTAGTGGTAAAATTGACACGTGAAATTCGACGATATTGTTCCACAAAATTCCAAAGATATAATAGTAGAATATAATGTACAGTCCATGAATTGCTATTAAATACTTTATAGTATTTTCTTCTTCTACGATAGACTGTTTTCATCCCTTCCCACATACTACAAACTTTGAAACCATATACATGTAGGATAAACAATGGCAAACCTCTCCAAATGAAAATATAATTATCGGATTGAGTTGAAAACACTGCGAAAAAAGGATAAATTGCTCGCCACGCAGTTTCTTCTTTGATTACAATGTTTTCAAATGTTGTCTGCACAAGATGCGCCAAAAGGCCTTTTCATGTAGGGGAAGGGTTACTAAGTAATTAACAGAGTCCCACACCCTCACTTATATATATACTCGCATACATTTATTCGTATCATTGCAATAACCTTTCACGTGTAAGAACATTCTTTAAGTCGTAAAATTGTCGTTTGTGTATACATTTACTGGAACAGTTCGGATGTCTAACGACGTGGTGAAGTTATAAGATATTCCGCCTGGGGAGCGGGAGACGAGGATTAGATTCCCGGTCAGGTCTTCACAGAGATTATAACATTGGTAGTAATGACTTCCGTTCTTGTCGCTCAGGGTTGCGGTCAATGCATCGGTGTTCGGATAAAGATATCGCTAACACAGGTAAATCACCGTAAAAATGCCGTGATGTACATGAAGAAGTGTTGAAAATGGCGCAAATACATTTCAAACAAATTGATTTAAATTTCATTATATGTTCCCGTCCATGGGAAAAGTTACAAGTTGCCTTTTGAGAACAGTGTAGATGCACAGTCTGGTCAAATTATACACTGTTCACATATATCTTATACACGCTTGTTAGACGCTTCAGTCAACTTGTGTATAAGATTGACGGGCTAATCTCAATTTCTAATGTGTACCTTCAGCATGGACGGGCAGACATAGCATGATTTTTTTTTGTTGTTGTCGTTAAAATCGCACATATTATCAAGTCACTTCTGATTTAAAATAGGGTCACAAAAAGTATCTAATGATGTTCATTTTCTTACCTTTTTAGAAACACTAAAAGTTATGTTAAACGTAGGGTTGGATCAATGTTTCATTCATAAGTAATATTAAACAGTATTCGGGTAGACATTAATCCATTAATCCTGTAAACCGACATACATATCGTTCCAGGTTTTGTCAACAGTCAAAATTTAACGACTGACACCACAAGTGCTGCTGCACAGTTTATGCCAATGATGCCAGGTTCGAGATCAAGTTTAAATAACATGCAAGCTGGTATGGATAGCACAGAACAGGTTGGTTTTTGGATGGCTGGAAGACAAGGCCATGAAGGTGGCGAATGAGCGGGGTTAAAACTACATTTGGAAAAATGAGAAAGCTGGGAAAGCTGGCTACACTCAGCATGCTGGACATGTCAAACATGGGTGGATCACAGAATATGTTAAATAAAATGTTGCAGATGAAAGCACTTTCCAAATTAAGGAAACGCGGTATGTCAAATCAAGACAGTGGTGAACAAATCTCGGGTCTTACAGGAGCCACTCGAGAGGGGGCGGTAGGTACACAAGAAGGGACTGGTGGTGAGGGAGGCGCAGGATCTAAAGCACAGGCTAGAAAAAAATGCGTAAAATGATGCTTCTTATGGCAATGCAACAGGGTCGCCAAAACCAACAAAGTAGCACAGCAGGCTCTCCAAATAGTATGACTGGTCAATCGCCGAACATGTTAGAGGCTATGATGCAAATGAAATTACTTGCCAAGTTAAAGAGAAAACGTGCAATGTCAACTCAGGAGAGTGGTGAACAACCAGTCGGTAAGTTTGGGCTTTTTGGAAGGGGAACGGCTGGTGTAGAAGGAGCCGCTGGTGGAGAAGGAGCCGCTGGGGCTGGGGGAGAAGGCACCACTGGGGGAGAAGATGGTCAAGGCTCGAAAGCTCAAGACCGCAAAAAGAAATTATAAAAACTTATGCTCCTAATGGCATTGCAAGAACAACTAAAGAATCGTCAAAATACAAGTCAAAGTGCATAAGGTACTGGTGGAAGTCTTCAACAAGGTAATAACGCTCTCGGAGGTGCCGCAGGCTTGACACAAGGAAATATCAAAACACAATGGTTTTCGAAACTTACGCGATTCATGAATGGTGGTAAATCCAATGGAAAGGAAGGGACAGCTGGCGGTGTTGAAGGAGGAGAGGGAATGCGACAGGGTGTGTTTGGGATGTTCAACAAGCAGTCTATGCCAGGCGGTGAGCAAGGTGTTGGTGAGGGACAGGGACAGGTAGCAATGGCGACCGGAACCTGTCCAACATTTCCGTATTCACTGATGGACAACACCCTCGATTTCCCGTATGTCGGTGGGAACTGTAAACTGTAAGTATCAACCCTTTCCCACATATAACAAATCTGCAGCAGACGACTTTGAAAACATTTAGTAAAAAATGTATAAATTCTCTATAAATGAAAGAACAATGATTAAATAAAATTGAAAACATTGTGGCAATAATCACACACTATCATTTGTTTTCTTTATAAGTTTATACTTTCACTGATTGTTAACATTGCTACTTACTTGTGTTAAATTGTTAATGAGAATATTAATTGTATAGTATCATTTCAAAACAAAATTGTGAGCTAATTTTATATACTTTGATTGTTTACAGCCAGTGTTAAACATGTTCTAAGAATCTATGCGCGTTCTTACCTAAACAAACTATATGATGTTATGCAGGCCTTTAACTACAACTGTAAATAATACAGACCAAGGTCAGCCTGCATATTGTCTCAGTCTGATCTAAATATACATTGTTCGAAACTCATCAATGAGAAGTCAAGACCAGGGACTGAAACTATACAACTCTCGGAAATGAACTCTATTGCTCTATTGCTCCAAATAAGACGTCTGATTGGTCAATTTCGAAGATGGAATTACCTCTTACCAATCAGATACTTAAGCACAACGTCTGAACACAGAATGTAAGTGTGTCGTTCTGGAACCAGTCAATTGACATGTAAGAACTATTGTTTCAAAGATCATGGATGATGATTCTGGTTCCATGAATCCGGCAGGATAACGTTCCATCACTCTCAACGTTTGCTTCCCGGAGACTTAACTCTTTCCCTCATATAGACGTTTTATGAGATGCCTCTGCAGCAGATGGCTTTTTTAAAACATGTCAACAAAAGAAGAAATTGCTCAAAACGAGCAATTTCTCATTTTGTCACCATGTTTTCAATTCTGTTCAATTATTGTACTTTCATTAAAAGGGAGTTTCCGACATTTTTTGGGGTATGTTTTCGAAGTCGTCGGATTGTGTAAGACGATCTTTACAATTGATCCCACTCTGAACGAGATTCGAACCATGAACATATGTGCAACGGATGATTTTTGTTTTTTAAATCAGTCTGTATTTGCCAATCAGACTGTGTTGTACTCAAAAATGCCACGATCCCCGGTTGCTCAGTCGGTAGCGACGCGGGCTATCAACCCAGTGGTTGTGAATTCAAAAACAATCTCGGCCAACATTATTTCCCACGTTTAATGAATGTAAATGTGACAGTCGCCATTCGCCCAACACTAATGGACGTACAGCCTGTGTGGAAAGCAGCCAATTGATTGCAAATACTGATGTGAGGAATAAACGAATGACATGGGTAGGTGAACTGGTAGCAGTGATATGAATATTTGTTGAAAACGGCGGAATGATACATCAAAAGCAGATGGTAAATGAGTCGGTCTTTATTTCGACCAGCCAATCTGGTAGATACGAGTCATTACTATTTTCGCGTGTAGTTGTTTCTTCAACTTTACATCTCTCCTCGCTAATATAGACATAGTGTGTTCAAGTAAATTCCGAATCATACCCCCATCGTATACGCGGACTTACAAACATGTAACATTTATTTACAAATATGTTGACAGCTACACACACACGCACACAACCCACACAGAGCAAACATTTAAACATTTCGTTCCAGTTTTTGTGTAAGATTGGAAAGCACTTCACGTCAGCATTCGTGATTATAGTTCTAAGCATCTTATAACGAACAAGTGCTCTGTTTGCCACATTGATCATCTAACACTATTTAATAAAAAAAAATCTTCATTTATCCTTGAAACTTTCAAAGTCGACTACTTCAAATTTCTGGAATGTGGGAAGGGTTTAATTAATGGGTATAAGTTACATTACAATTAACAACATGACAGGCAAAAATGTGCTAAAAGGTAACCGAAAATGGCTTTATTCAAAACTGTGCTTCAAATACATACATAAATAAATAATAAACATGAGTGATAGGGCCAAGTCACACGAAATTCGATCTCAGGAGGTTTCGAAATGAATTGCAATTACTGTCCAATTACAGACTTGAACAGTGGTGTCTATGGTTAAAAACCGCACCATTGCAGTTTTATGGCGACGAGGCGCAGTCTGATCTTGATCTTCGCTGATCGCGAACTCCCGAATGTCGAATTTCGTGTGACGCGACTCAATAATAATACAATAGTTTCCCTTTTCCAGTATATTTCCTGAACTCTATTCGATCACTTCATTCCGTGGATCAATTATTTAATTAAACTGGTCCATCCATCCCTACATACACATTGATCGTTGTTGCTAGTTATTAAAGAATACATACTCGGCGAGGAATGTAACCCTTTTGCAAATTGATCTGAATATCTGACGTGACTGACTCGGCCAGTGTACTATATATAATATATATGAGCCGTTCCACGAGAAAACCAGCATTATTGACTCCGCGTAAAGTATCGACCCGGATCAGCCTAAGCATGCCGTGCAGGCTAACCCGGACAGACACTTTTCGCCTTCTGTAGATTTTCTGTTTCAGGAATCATTACTTTACACCTCTATCCACCTGAGACGGAATGTGTCGGCCCGGATAAGCCTGCGCAGACTGCGCAGGCTGATCTGGGTCGATACATTACGCAGATCCAATAATGTTGGTTTGCTCGTGGAACGGCTCATATATAATACGAAGAAATATATATCAATACAGCGTCTGGCGATTTGAGGGTGTTGTAGCATCTGCGCGTGTTGCGTCATCGTCGGACACACACGGCTGTTGACTCCGCTACGCTCCAACACACGGTTGTTGACTCCGCTACGCTCAAAACATCGCCCTTGGGATTTGTCACTGTACCCAATGCCCTTGCAACGATGTTTGGAGCGTAGCGGAGTCAACATCCGTCGGTATCTTACGTTTATGTGGTTCGTCTTACAAGAAGCCGCCTATATAGTATAAAGACGTATAGTATAAAGTTACATATTCTGGTAGTATAAAGACGTATAGTATAAAGTTATATCTTCTGACATAAGTAAACTAGAAGTGAAGCCCCATCAAGTTAACGCCAGTGTTTATTTCTTTAATACCAAACCGGAAAGGCAATAAGACACCAAATCGCCGGACGCTGTCTTAAGAAATAATGCCTTTTTACGTGTTTAGTGTGCGACTAAGCAACATATTAAGAGAGAGAGAGAGAGAGAGAGAGGGGGGGGGGGGGGTAGAAAGAGACAGAAATACAGGGATAGATAGACAGTGACAGAAAAACGGGTCGATGGAAATTTACAAATTAAGTTATTGTATTTGTTTCTTTTGGTGTCTTGTAGTCAATTCCTTTAGTTGTTGCTTCAATAAACCAGTATATAGTATGGCACTGTCACTTGGTTGTTTTTTCCCCTTTATTTATTCACCGGCACATGCTGAAAGAATACAAAACAGAAATTGAAAAACATGAGTAATTTATCCTTTAGCTTTAATACTTTAAATGTTGTTGTTTTTGTGGCGATTGGTTGACAATCGCCACAGTGCTACCAAAACAACAACAACGAAAAAAAAATTATATAGTCGTATTTGAACAATCGGTTGGATATTTCTGCAAAGGCAATTTACTCACTTCCGTTAAACCGCCATATATATATATAGTTCCATCAGTGATGCAGGCACACGATTAATAATGATAATGTTAGTGCTACTTTGATACCGGATTGGTACTAATATTTGAGATTTATCGAGAAAATATCTAAATAGAGTTAAACTATTTACATATTATCTTTCTTCATGTTTGGGCAGATAATAAATATCATCGGGCGTCTTGGGTACGCTATGCAGAGTATCATGATACTCCTGTGCCTCGTTTTATTTTTACTGTAGTCAACCGTAACCTTTTGACCTTTAACCTGATTCGGCAGGAGTTGGTTGTACTCTGATTATCTTCGTCATGATTTGGCAGATAATAAATATCATTGCGCGTTCTGCCTTGCAAATAACGACAACTCTGGTGATACTCAAATCTGGAAATTCCAAAAGGTTCTATAAATAGCTCGCGAGACCAAAAACCAGAAAAGCTTGTAAATCTCAATATTATAAACGCTTTATTTTGTACTTGTTTAAATATATGAAAGCGTCTAGATAATAAGACTGGTTTACAAAGGTTTAAAGGTGTGTACACACGTTATGTATACACGTCTGCACGTTCTAGAGTCAATTAGCAATCAATGCTGACAGTGTAGCCTAATTGAGTTTGAAGATCTAGCATTATAATATATGCCTATATTTTCATAAATTAAACAGTTTGGCAAATAGTGAAATTGTGCTTTTGGAGCATGTTTTGTGTTTGTTTTTGCACTCACATTATTCGAAGCAGTTTAACAACCTCAGAGACATATAAATACACTGTGACAACCCTCAATCATGCAATGTGAAGGGACTAAATTGAACAGACCTGTTTAATATCGGACATAATTGAAACAAACACCAAACTAATGGATACTGTTTTCTCTCCTTTCTTTAGTCATTTCTAAAGTGTAAAATATATTTTATCTTAATATGGCCTAACGACCTGGTGATAAACATGTGATTACCCAAACAATTTAGATTACAAATAGTCATTCTAATGAGCTAAAACGGTAGTCTATCGAATACCAACTAGATTTTTCATAACTTTGGAATGGCCTAATTTTGAACACATCATGACCAATTTCAGAACGTAACTAAATAATCACCAAGACAACATTCTGGCAAACTAACATTATTATACTGTCAAAAGATGCAGGGTTGATACATTCTCAAATATACCCGCACCAGAGTCATCGCAAGCCCTACACCGATATACTGCTTGTTACTTTGCAGGATTTTCCATACGATCGCCACTACAGTGCCATTGGCGCTTTGATTAAATGAGTCAGAATGTAGGAAATTGGTTAATCCTGACCTATCCATTACAAATTGTCAACATTTGGTTGTCTATCGTAGATAAAAGACGTGTATGAGATAACAGATGTGTATGAGATAAAAGATGTGTATGCATCTTTATTTCAAGTTTTAAAATTTACCTTGAAATGTTAAGAATTAAATGTACTTCAAAGAGACGGACAGGTACGCTACAAAAATAGAAATGCAAAAATAACCAATGAATTATTAAAATAAAAGGGATTTTGTTTTCCTCTCGTTATCTAAAACTTGCAGGGAAAAGTCGATTACTGGGATAACTGGGAGTGAATTTTGAATACACCATATGGTGGCAGTCACACTGAATGTTGAAATCACATCATATGAGACGTCCCGCGAGAAAACCAACATTGTGGTCTGCGTAAAGTATCGACCCGGATCAGCCTAAGCATGCCGCGCAGGCTAACCCGGACAGAAATCTTTCGCCTCCTGTAGATTTTCTGTTTCAGGAATCATTACTCTATACCTCCATCGCCCTGAGACGTAATGTGTCGGCCCGGATCAGTGTGTGCGGACTGCGCAGGCTGATCTGGATCGATACATTACGCAAAGGCCATAATGTTGGCTTTCTCGCGGAACGGCTTATATATGATTTAAGTGTAAATGAAACCGTCATATCCGTATGCTGTAGAAACGTCACCAAACGTCTGTGTAGTGGAGGGGAATACAATGATTGGCTGATTCTATACGATGAAGACCAAATGTATCAATCTGTATATACTTACGCATCATAACGAAGTTGAAAATGAATCTTGGATCTTGAAAAGTTAGATTCATTTCGTTTTCGAGTTCGCTCGCTGCTTGCAACCATGGAAACTGATTTGGCGGGTCATGTTTTGAATCCAGTGTGACGTAAAACGTATCCCGGCATGCATAATCTGACGTTTTATAATCCGTACAAGACATAAAGAAGAGGTAATCGTCAGGCAGTTGTGAGAAAAACACTAATCTTTCTGTCTTATCGCCTTCCACTTCTGCAAAGAGAACAGTCGGAAAATGTACGGAACCGCCCGAGTAATCTCAGAAGCAGGGCTATTATAACGGGTACCTAATATCTGATATGATGAACCATGGTTTTTCAACTCTTTATCTGATATTGGCGACTAAAAGTGTGTCTGCAACAAGTGGCTTTTGAAATAATGTAATAACATTGGCATCAACGCAGGAAAATAATGTATAATTATGATCATTTACGACCAATACCGCTCCAAATCAGATAACACAAACGTATAGCCTGATCGGTACTCCTACTTTCTATGATAAAACAATTCTAAGATACGTGCAAAAAGAGAAGATTTTAGTCAACTGTGTGAATGCACAGGCTGATCTAAATTTACGCTGTTTGCATATATCCAAAGTTATTTTTGATGCATCGAGTCTTAATATTCCAGCTCCCTGTGAGATGAATCGTTCCCACATACAACAATCTGCCGCAGACGACTTTGAAAACATGTAGGCTAAAATGTTAAAATCACTTCATTTATTGACTTAAATTTAAAAATATAGTTTCAAAAAGAAAAATTAAAAAGTCGCCTGCTGCAGATTCGTCGAAATGCATATGTTTTAGGGAAGGTTTTAAAGACCGATAAAGAGAATGTCAAACCTTGCAGATCATGATCAGACTGTGCGTATGGATGTATGGAAGACGAAGGGGTCAGAATTCGAATGCACTACATTTACATCAACATACCGACTGGTCCTTAAAGTTATTTACAAACATGCAGAATTAGATTATGAGATAATACCGTTAATGCTCTTGCGGATTTAAATATCAATTTCATTACCGACTATGTTTGCTGTACGAGCCAGATCAACAGGACATACATTAAGACTTTGGGAGGTCATAATTGTAAGAACCCTAATATTTAGAATGAAAACAAAAAAGAAACACAGAATATAGTAGGTATACAGTCATTTACCTTTCTCAAATGCCGCGACATCCGAACCCTGTGCCAATGTTCCAAGTTTGAATTTCTGTATCTTTGTGCACTGGCGTGAATAAATGAATCTGAAAAAGAGTGGGGCACGTTAGGCGATAATGAGGTCTTCTTGCAGGACCGTTTTCACATTAAATTAACGAGTGGTGCGCTGAGAAAACTCACCGTAAAGCATCTGCGACCAATGTTTATCCAGATTCAGCCAGCGTAGTCTAATCTGGCCCAACAGTGTCCGCTCATTAGTCATATAATGTTTCAATAATGTTTGTAATGCAGTAACTCTTTGAATCCTTAGCACGAATGCGAAGGCAGGTCTCTTTTCACACATTTTATCATTACGCTAAGGTTAGTTTTTCTGGAACACTGCTTAAATATTTATTTGAATCAGACCATCCCTACATGCGTTCAATGAAGCAGTTTACTAACTCAGTTTTGCCAAAATAAAGGTGTAATGCGCTGTAATTAGATAGGTAGATTGACAATCGTGAGCTACCGAACTGTTTCACTGAGCACAGGGCTGCACATGCGGTTTATGTAATACCAATAGTAAAACGGCTACCGTTTGTTATTTCAAAATATCATTGCAAGCAGAGTTGATATTAGTCGTTCCACGAAAAAAAACCATTATGGACTCTGCGTAATGTATCGACTCAGATCAGCCTGCGCAGTCAACGCATGCTAATCCGTGACACATTCCGTCTCAGGGGTATATATATATATAGGTATATGTTGATTCCTGAAACAGAAAATCCACAGGAGGCGAACCGTGTCTGTCCGGGTTAGCCTGCGCGGCATGCTTAGGCTGATCCGGGTCGATACTCCAGTCCACAATGTTGGTTTTCTCGTGGACCGGCTCACATGTCTTTGAACGCAGGGCTGAGATGTATTCAGATTAACTATACGCAATAGTCGTTATGGTGGTTGCGGGAACGAACAGCTATTTGAACGATCTGTTAGCCTAACAAATTGTTTGCATTTTAGATTCGCAGTGTCAGGGATAGGAATAACACCTAACACTGTGTTAGGTAAATCTAAACACATACACATTTGAAATTCTACTATATCAACCTAGATTTGAGCCGTCCCGCGAGAAAACCGACATTGTGGACTCTGCTTAAAGTATCGACCCGGATCAACCTAAGCATGTCACGCAGGCAAGCCCAGACAGACACTTTTGGCCTCCTGTGGATTTTATGTTTTAGGAATCATTACTCTATACCTCTATCCACCTGAGACGGATTGTGTCGGCTTTTAATGTGACGACTTTGAAAATATATATGCAAAAGTGTGCTAAAATACACAAACGAAAAAATCTTTATTGAATCATGAGTTGAAAACTAGCGAAAAATGAGAAAATTGCTCATTATGGCATTTTTCCTGTTGGCACAGACTTTTTCAAAAGTCGTCTGCTATAGATATGCCAAAGTGCATTAGCGTGTTGGAAAATGTTAATCGGATAAGGTTGAATTCAATTCAAGTCATCCCATTTTCAGATACAAACGTTTTTAAACCTCCGCAGCAGACGATTTGTGAAATTCTTTGTAAAGAGTGGATCGGAATGAAAATTATGTTTTTTTCTGTATCAGATCTAAAACGATTTCAATGTTTCAGAAACAACATTTTATCAACATTTTTTATCATCCGGTAACTTCAAAGTAAATGTATTTGTAGAAGTATAAACTATACTATATATACATATATGATGATGGGGGAAAATAAAATAATAATAAGTAGAACAACATCAACAACAGCAACAACAACAAGAAAAGAAGAACTGCAACAAGAACAAGAAGAAGAAAAAGAAGAAGAAAGTGTATTAATAATGATAATGATTCAGTGTGATCGCATTACCTGAATAGAAACTCGGCAAACAGTTCATCCCCTTCAAGAATATAAGTGACTTCTAACTGTCTGACGTGTTGAAATAGCTTCTTTTCCGCTGATTCGAGAATGTACATCTTTTTAAACGTCTGACCTGAAACCTGAATACGGAAGAAAGAGAAGAGTTGTTAAGTTAGATGTTGGTGATTTTATCATATTTCAGATGGAAGGGAAGTAACTCCGTAATTTGTTAGTTTATCGATTTCATGATTATCCCCAACTTTTATCCCGTTACATGATTCATTCAAATTTAGGCGATTTGGCAAAAGACGATTATAAAAAAACTCTGTGGAAAAGGAAAAATGCCAAAATGGTTTTTCAAAATCATTCTTTCTATTTTCAAGATGTACTGCGTTGCAACGTTCGGAAGCTATGTATCGAATGTTTTCAAAAGCAGACGATTAAACGAATGATATTCGTGAATGTTTTGTCGTTGAATTAGCTCCTGACTCAAGACGCAAACCATTGAAACTTCTAGCACTACATAAAACGAAATGAGCTGTGTATGCGAACAGTGGGGACCCGGACTCACGCGTGTCTCACGCGTGTCCGACATTACAAGAGAGTCGTTTATGTTCCGTCTGACGAAACACAAGAGTGTAACCACCACAATGGTTTCACGCCATTGTTATTTTTGTATTAAATGTTTTTAGTAGATTATTGAGAAATAACAGTGGATTATATTCTGATATATTGACTGTTTCAAACAGTGAAATTATGAAGAGATAACTGATTGCACCGGCTGGCTTTATATAAACAGTCTCTATATATCATCAGTAAATCAAAGAATTAAAGAAATAGAACAAACATTTGTTTAAAATTTAAAAAGAAAGTCAGAAAGAAATATGATCTTTCAATTATGAACACCAAACAGAGAAATAGTCACTCCTGAAAATAACACTTTTCGTGTTCACTCAGTGAACATATTTCTCGATATTTTACTGAAACGAATAATTATCATCTATTTACGCCAAAAGTCTCTCAAACGTTTTACCTTTTCCAAAAACACGGATAGCGGCATTGCCTTCGGAAACCGCTGATATTTTATATCGTCTACAAAAATATCAAGGGGATCTACATCGTCGGGTTCTCTGTTCATTTCATTATCAGGTACGTCTATTGGCGATTCAACTACAGTTTCATCGGGCACAGCTCGTTCTGTCGGTCTAACTTCGTTAACTTGGTCACTTTGTTCTAACTGATTAACAGCATCTCCGAACACAGCTTGTACTGCCGGTCTTTCATCGATTGCTGGATCAATTGATTCTAACTGATTAACAGCGGATATGGCTATCATTCGTTGTGCATCGCGATTTGCGTTTGTAGTTTCTAGTTGATTTACACCCATATTCTGTACCGCATTGTTATTGACAGTATTTGAAGTGGTCGTGGTAATGAATTGCTCCATTGTTACGTCTTCATATGCGTTTATTGTTGCTGGCGTTTGAATTTGTTCTACAGGGTTAATAACACCTCCTTCGACAAGTGCATTTATTTTGTTTTCCTTTTGAGCTATTTCTGCTGACAGACTTTCGCCATTGTTAACTTCTTTTTGTTTATCATATTGTGTAGCATCAATCGACGAACCTGCCATTTGATTGGTCCTTATTTGATCGTTTTGTGTACCTGGACTAACAAGATTCATATCATCATCAGATTTGCGGAGGAGAGAATTACTTGCGCCATCGGAGAGGCTTGTAGATGTGACCGTGGGAGGAATTTCGATCCATTTGACCTGGTCAACGTTATTGTCGAAATGATTTAATTCGGGACGAATGATAGGAGAAGAGCTGTCGATGTCGGCATCGTTCACATTGTCGAGTTTAACATAGGGTAAATCAGTGTCTGTGTTCGTAGCTTTGTTATTATCGACTCCCATCCTGGTGTCAGTCGATCGAAGTAATGCCGACATTGGTTCTTGTTGTCCGTGATTCTTTTCATAGTCTACATTCTCGCTGTTTTCGTTATCTTTAGACGCGTACCTGTTATCGTGCATAGCAGAGCCAGTGCTAGGTTCTGCTGGATTTACTAACAGAGTTTGGGAACCATCTCCGTGAACGGCACCAATGCCATCTTGTGGAGTGTTCATCATCCCCATGTTAGAGCTAACTATTGAGTGTTGTTGAGAGGTTTGTGGCAATGAATGCGGCATAGTATCGATCGCATGTGTTTCTTCAGCATTCGGTTTGCTATCCGGTTTAGATGGTTCAGCACTCGTGTTAGAGGTCGAACGAACTAAAGCCAGAGTCTTTGTCGGTGTTGTTGACGGTAAATCCAACGGGGAGGGCATTTCTTCGCCGTCTTGTTGAGTCGATACTAGTGTTTGTCCCTGACCTGATGATCCTTGTGATGTTTGGGTCTGTGTGCCGACATTATCTGCTGATATTCCAGTATTGGTGGATGTCGTTGTTATCGTAGTGTCCTGAGAAATGTTTCCACCTGATATGTCGGTCGACTTCTGGATTGTTCGTGCGTCTGACACAGTGTTCTCTAAATGACGACACAAACTGATTGATACAAGACACGTGAGTAATAAAGCAGTAAAAATGCGAGTCATTTTCTAATATTTTAATCCTTTTGAATAATAATAATAAAACACAATCAATCTCACGGGTCCTATTTATTCCTAATTATCTTCGGTGTACAATTATACAATTTACTGTGCACGGTACGGAATGTTCGTCCTATTAAATGTTTAATTAAACTAACTTCAACTGAAAACTTGCCGTTTTTAAACCTAAGTATAGTGTTCAATTCAATTGATTAAGTCGAGTCTATTTGGTTAAATGAGTAATTTATTTATCTCACATGTTACAAGTTTTTGATGACATTTCCGTTTTGGTTTTCACCAATACTGGCCTAGGGCGCAATATTCATACAGTTTCCTTGTCTCTTCCTATCCTAATATGACAGTTCGAGCTGTTTTAAATTAGATTTCAACATTTTTAAAAGTTTCATGGTGATGACTGTGTATCAATCAATCTCCAATGGTGTTATGCTTGAAGAAACTGAGCACTACGCACGCTGTGGGTCAGTAACGTTGTCCTTGATGCGTTTTATTCAGCAGTCATCTTTTGAAAACATTCTTGAAATGGGGGAAAACATTTTAAAACAAGCAAATATACTCAATGATTAACTATTTGAAATATCATGGTTGTTGTTTGTTTTTTCCTTTTTTATTTTTTGTAGGATGTTGGAGATTTCGTCTAACTACCATTTCGTCTAACTGATACTATAGAGTAAATGGGGTAGAGATTTCGTCTAACTTATAAATAAGAAGGATTATTATGTCTTATATATGTAATATATATTTAGAAACTGAATATTATAATTGTTTATAAACTCGATTAATACATATCACTTACGATGTATTGTCAAGTGTGTTCTTATATTAATAATAAGTAGTTATTCATTACAGAACAGAATAGAATAGGATGTGTAACATCCAGATGTACTGTACGAACCTTGAAAAAAACCATGTTTTCCAGAAAAGTTAATTTCGTCTATATCATGGTTTTATTTATTCGTTACCTAGCTAATATTGTTTGTCATAACATGTATAGGTTATTGCACTTCATTTCAATTAACTGTTTGCTGACTTGTGTGTCGACTGTTTGAACTCAATTGTTACGTAAATGATTGACGGCATACTTCTAATTATATTGTGTTGTTATTAATTATTTTAAAAAAATGTTATCTATTGAGTGGACATGGAATAAAATGACTATTGGTTATGATTTTCATTATTTTTCATATTCGCTTATAAAAAAGTTGTGGGATTTGAGTTATCAGCATAACAGGAATTTTATGTGGATTAATTTGCTTTTTATCGGTACCTAATCAAAAATCAAGGGACATAATACAATTAAGGGCAAATGTTTGTATTGTTAAAGTTACGCTCCTTATTTGTAATCCTGTGTTGATAATCCGGTCTATAAAACGCAGCGATGCGTGACATGTATATTGCCAGTTAATTAATAAATCGATATTGATCGAGTTTTATTGCCCTGTCTCGGGGGTATTTTAAATTAGAGGAATTACTGTAGTTTAAGTTTGGCTAAACTAATGACATGAGGAATGATAATTACAAACCCACATACCTGTATATTTGTATATGTATTTATGTTTGCCAATGACTATGTACTTTGTATACGTCAAAGATTATTCTGTTATATAAAATGTTGTTATGTTAAAAATATGTAAATAATAAGAAGAAACAAGTAGATAAGAAATAAAAAAGCGAATACAGTTATCATTGTGGGAAAATGATTGAAAACATTGAAGACAAAATCTCCGAGGGATGTATTGAACATTTACTGTAAATATTAAATTAAATGATAACAAATACAAATTAAAATCATAAAATGTTCAAACTAATTGAAATAGTGTGTTGTCTTTCACTGTAATCGGTCAATCAACACCTTACTATAACACCTTCATATCGATATAGATTATACAGTACTATACTCGATAAGTTAGACGAAATCTCTACCCCATTTACTCTATAGTATCAGTTAGACGAAATGGTAGTTAGACGAAATCTTCAGAATCCTTTTTTGTAAACGTTTTTATTTAATTTCGTAATGTTCATTTGTAAAGTTGTTATGGACACTAATAGCTCGCTACCAATACGTAATTAATTACTAATAGTAGTCCCTACTGTTACTTAAAGGTAAAACTAATAAGAACAATCCCATCTAATTGCGTCCAGGAATAAATTATATGATATAATCAGAGACATATATGTTTATATGTCTCTGATATAATATAGCAAATAACCTGCATAAAAAATAGTTTGCTTATTTGTCAGATCATCATTAAATTATGTATTTATTATTTATTCTATGCTACTTGAGATGAAATTTGGTTTGTCGTCTATCTACTTTTAATGCAATCAAAGTACATAAATAATTGTTTTGATTATTGTATTTTTATTTCCTGTTGGTAGAGTGTTACTGTGTTATTAGGTCTTTGGTAGAGCCTACATACAAAAGCAGAACATAAGACATTAATTTAGGTTCGACTTTACCATCTTTCCATTTCGTTAAATATTTTGTGAATTAGACTATATCGGCCGTAACGAACGATAACTCGTACGACAATACCAACACCATGGCGGCTGTAACGAAAGTCTCCTTCGGGGTGAGAATAGCCAACAGAATGAAGAACAGAGTTGACAGTGAGTGTATTGGAATATTTTAAATACCAAGTGGCTTAACTTCCAAGACACTTGTTCTTTTCTCGAGAAACTGGTCATGTGTATGCCCTATTGCAGAAAATGTTAAAACTCCACAGTCAAGGTCATGTTACAAATGGGTAGAAACATGAATGAAAAACGCCAGATAAATCATGCTAATGATTCGATGCAACAACTTTATTCATCACTTTTCAGGTTAACGTTATAAAGTCGTTTAAACCTATTGAAATATTGTCTTTGGATAAATAAGAAAAATAAAATAAACCGTTGGTAACGGGCTTATTAGTGGATTCGTCCCCTAATCGTACACTGACCTGTTTCGGTGTAAATCAGGGAACTTTTCGTTTAGCATGTTCTTTCAATGACTTTTGTTACACATTCATGGCCTCCGCTGTAAGTTGCCAAATAAGAAAAATAAATCAAACTGGGGATAGATTTTTGAAAGTGGCATATCTATTGGCGACAAGTATTTTTATCTGGCTATCAAGAGAAACACTTAATTTTTACATTATCACCTAACTGGTACAGCTAGATTTCAACCCAATTAGTCAATTGGGTGCTGTCAGTAAATGAAAATGGCCATATTTGGATAAGAATTAAAGCCAAGTGCAATGCATGTTTTCACAATAGAATAGAATTTTAGAGGGAAATCAAAGTAAGCTTTCTGTCATGTAAATAAATTTCGTTAATTTACTTTGACCGACATGTTGTTATATGAAAACAAGACTGTGTATCAGGGCTCGAATTTAAGCTCGCATACTCGCTAAATGCGAGTCAGTTTTTCTGATAGCGACCTGATAAAAAATCAACTTAATAAAAAAAAAGCGAGTCCCTTATTTAAAAAACAAACGCTAACGGGTACACATGCAATAGTTACCGTGTCGCTAGCGCAATATACAGTAATATTTGACATCTGAGTGTGTATATATATACATTTAAAGCTGAGGAACAAATCATTTAACTAACACAATGACATTGAACCGATTGTCCAATCAAAATCGTCTAATTTGCATAAACAAAGAACCGATAGTCATATCAAATATTATGGCGCCCCATGTAAAATCATGAAATACGTATCCGATGTAAATGAGATTGAAGTCGAATTATTTGTTAACCCTTTCAATAGTATTAATGAGGTTGTGAATCTTTTCTTTGTTTAATGAGAAAATCGTCTTCAATAATTGAGAAATTGAAAACACATCAGAATATTTTTCGGGGCTTCATAATAAATGCTGTAGCATGGGGGTGTCATAATATTCGAAATTTCACCAATAAAAAGACAATTCCTCAATTCAACAAAAAACCTATATAATTCTACTCATAAAGAGATTGTATGTTTGTCCGATACAAATAATTAACGTTGTTTTGGACACTTGCGACTGACTTCTTTACGAAATGCCTGAAACGGCGAACAAAATGTAGCTTCATTAATTATATTTCGGCGACTTTAGAACAGAATGTTCGGATCTCAAACCCAATACAAATAAATTACGTTGTTTGCACCACTTACGACAGGCTTCTTTACAAATTGCCTGACACCTTTATGGAATGGACGGCGAGTAAAAGGTAGCTTTATTAATTATATTTCGGCGACTTTAGAATACAATGTTCGGATCGCAAACTAGGAAATACGTAAGTTGCCGAGTTCAATTAATTAAAGGAGAAACCAGAAAACAGCAAATAAATAATTAAAAGATGTCCACTTATTAATTGTTATTTATATTTCGGCGATTTATTTCACCATTGTTTAAGTTAATGTGTTCTATTCCAAACGATGAGATTACGACGCGTGATGATCGACAAACAAGAAATCTCACTTCTCCATAGGTCGCATCACTTCGCCATGAAATTAAAGCCTAGTGAGAGCCCTGGGTAAGAATTAAACGCTTATAGTATTATGTCTCAGATCGCTCGAATGATACGCTTAGTCTTAAATGCATCATGTGAGAAAAATATAATCTGACTGGTGGTGTATGCTTGTTGCTGAAATACTTGATATTTTGATGAGAATTAAAGTTGTTGATGTTGCCCTTAGAGAATATGACCCAAAACCTGCTGTGACAAGATGGTGGTTGTCTGAACTAAGACAGAAAAGATCCCATACTCTGCCATATGGAGCCAGAAACTGAGACACAGTTTCTAGACTATGCTGTATATCTGACAGTCTCAACAGCTTCTTTTCACAGCATGTTTTGGACCATGTTTACATTACATTGACCATAATAGTGTATTGCATTATTGTAGTTATTAAATTAAAGTTTTAACAAGTACTCAAAAATGCAAGTTGTTTTTTCATTTAGCAAGTAACAAAAAATAGCACTTGCGAAAAAATGCAAGTAGAAAATCTGGCTAAATTCGACCCCTGTGTATAGATCTATTTTTGTACAGGATGTAGCCACTGGTACAAAGAAATAACTTGAACCAGACTGTATCGTAAAGCACTTTAGCGTGGAAGTTTTATTTTAGATTACAGATTATTACAAGGATAAAGCGTAAACCAGCCATTCAGAGTTGAATATTGATTTTTGGACAATTGGGGTTATACAAATATAGACTTCTTTATTTTGTCGACATTGTGTCAATGAGGCAGGATTTGTGCCTCATGGAAAACCCAGGCTGTAGTGAAAGCTTTAAAAGATCATCATTTCTACTTCAAAAGCATGAACCTGATTTTCAGATGATATTGTAGAAATGTTAAGGTGACCCTTAATCTAATTCCTTCAAGTCATGTTGATTTGTAAAACAACGTGGCCGCCAGTGGGGGTTCTGTTTTGTCATATATGGCTACAGTGAAAACTTTATAAATCTTCTCCGACGAAAGTATGAATTAGATTTTCAAATAATTTTGTAGTTCTAAGTGTTCTATGAGTGACCCTTTATTAGATTCTTTCAAGTCATGTTGATCAATAGAAAAGCATGGCCCTTGTGTGACCCTGTATGAGATTTCTTTAAGCCATGTTGATCGATAAAAAATCAAAGCTGCTAGGGGACGTGGCTGTTTTGTCTAAAATTGGTACTGTCAAAATCTTCTCTGACAAAACTTAAGAACGGATTTTCTAATCATTTTGACGAAATGTTCCTTAGGTGACCCTGTATGAGATTCCTACAAGCCATTTTGATTGTTCGAAAAACATGTCTTTTTATACTCCCGTTTTATAACAGGGTGTATTATATTTTTACCTGCGGTGGGCGGCGTCCAGTATGTTGTCCATCAAATAACTTTAGAAGCCTTTGTCCAGCCATAACCAAATTTGGTCAAAATGTTTATTGGCATAATATCTTGAACAAGTTCGATTACTAGCCATATCGCTCTAGTCACTCGAGAGTAAACGCCCTTTAATTATAGAAATTACCTAAAATTGGTCTTGTCTGCTCAATAACTTAGAAGCCTTTGTCCAATCACCACCAAATTTGGTCAAAATGTGTATTGGCATAATATCTTCATTTATTGTGTAAAAATTAATGGGTCATGTCAGGTTAAGAAATATCACTAGTAGCAGTTTCACAATATAACCCGACTATTCAGAGTTATGTCCCTTGGATTACTTAAATTACATAAAGTTTATGTTGTCTGTGCTGTAACTCGATTAAATTTTATTTGATCATCACCAAATTTAGACAATATGTTGAAGGGCAGAATATCTTGGTCAGATTTGATAACTAACCACGTTATCTTAGTCACTCCACACTTATGAAAAAACTGACAGACGTATTTTGTGATAGTTGGCGCTCTTGTTCAGTATGTTTTTATACGCCCGTTTTGAAAAAACGGATTGTATTATAGTTTTACCTGCGGCGTACAGTATGTTGTCAACTCAATAACTTTAGAAGCCTTTGTCCAATCATCACCAAATTTGGTCAGAATGTGTATTGGGATAATATCTCGGACAAGTTTGATAACTAGCCATATATCGCTTTAGTCAATCAAGAGTTATCACCATTTAATTATAGAAATTACCCAAAATTGGTCTTGTCAACTCAATAACTTTAGAAGCCTTTGTCCAATCATCATCAAATTTAGTCAGAATATGCACTGACATAATATTTCGGACAAGTTCGATAACTAGCCATATCACTTTAGTCAATCAAGAGTTATCGCCCTTTAATTATAGAAATTACCTAAAATTAGTCTTGTCAGCTCAATAACTTTAGAAGCCTTTGTCCAATCATCATTAAATTTAGTCAGCATGGTCATTGGCATAATATCTCGGTCAAGTTTGATAACTAGCCATATCGCTATAGTCAATCAAGAGTTATCGCCCTTTGATTATAGAAATTACCTAAAATTGGTCTTGTCAGTTCAATAACTTTAGAAGCCTTTGTCCAATCATCACCAAATTTAGTCAGAATGTGTATTGGCATAATATTTCGGTCAAGTTCGATAACTAGCCATATCGCTTTAGTCAATCAAGAGTTATCTCCCTTTAATTATAGAAATTACCTTTGATAACTTACAACGTTATCTTAGTCACAACACAATTATGTCCCTCGAAATGGCCAAAATTGTACTAACAGTGTCTGCTCTCTAAGTTTGGCTGATGTACAACAAATTATCACTATACTTGGTCTAAAAAAAACAGGACAGGCGTATTTTGTGACATTTGGCGCTCTTCTTTGGATATTGACTTAATTTACATATTTATATTTTTTTTTTTTATATACAGTAAACATTTTGAATTTTTATTTTGTTTCAGAAATCACCAAATTCTACAATACTAAGATGCCAATTGTAATGAAATATGCCTCACAAGAACTCAAACCTCCCACCATGGCTGATATACCACAGTTAAGGAAAGAAATCAGTCAACTTGTTGCAAAAGGCAGCTCTGGGGCATGGAAGGAGCTCACGACATATGTAAGTTCTAACACATTGACTGAATCTGGATTGAAAGTATGCCACTTTCACATTTGATTACTTTGAAAACTGATTATTTGATATAGAAGCTTACCTGTGCACAAAGTGCTCAAGATGAGCTATTGCGATCGTTCATGTCCGGCGTCCTTTCAAATCTTCTTCTCTGAAATAACTGCTTGATCTGATTTCAAAATAATTAAAATGTTCAAGGATGTTACTTAAGTGGCTTTCAACAGAAACTGTTTCTCTCCAATGCACAAGATGACGGTGAGAGCTAAAAGTATCTCCTTAGCCTTTACCAAATTTCAAGATAATTTCCTCTGAATTTTCCCTTACTTGCCTGTACTAGAATTTTTAAACAGGCTTTCACCAAACGCTGCCAGCCCTAACAATAGAAACTCTTAAAAAATATCTCCTTTAGAAGCCAATGGCCCAATTTCAAATTTAATTTAACACAAATGGCCCTCTACCAACATTGTTCAAACCGTTCTGGCTACTCTGCAAATGATGGCGACCAAAGCTTAAAATAAAAAGATCTTGATATGCTTCTTTAAAACCAGTAGCCCAATGGTAAAATAATTTCGCGCTAATGTTCGTTAAGGGTCCTCTACTAAAATATACAACCTATTCTGCTAAACTTGTACAAAAGGCAGTCCTCAGTCGCAGCATGACGGTCGTGGTGGAGTGCCCATGGGCAAGGCACATTTCGTCGCCTTGTACTGGTTTGTTTACCCATGAATCACGAATTAGTGAACTGTCGTCTTGATATAACTGAAATAATGTTGAATAGCGGCGTAAAACCCCAATAACATAACAAAAGGCAGTCCGAGCTAAAAGAAGAAGAAAAAGAAAAAATATCTTCTTAACCACTGGCCCAATTTCAGAATTAATTCCTACAAATCTTCTGTTAGTGGCCTTCTGCCAACCAACATTACTTGAACCGTTCCTCTCTGCTGCAAAAAATGGCCACCAAGGCAAAAATAGACAAGTTTTTAAAATGAGATATCCCTAACCATTTGCCAAACTTCAAAACAATTTCGCTCAGGTTCCCCTCTTACATAACTGTTTAACCCATTCACAAATACAACAAGACTGCAGCAGACGACTTTCGAAACATGTGGACAAAAATATAGAGAATCTCTTTAAATGAGGGTATATTTACTGAAAAACATTGAAAACATTGTGGCAAAAGAAGACATTGCTTGTTTTGAGCAATTTCTTCTTTGTCACAATGTTTTCAAAAGTCATCTGCTGTATAAGTGTCAGAAAGCATCAATATGTGGAAAAGGGTTGAACCATTCCCCTTTGCTGCACAAGTTGGTAAAAAAATCTTCAAATAGGATCTTTTCCATTTTACTCAAATACAACAATAGATCTCAGGTGAGCAATACAGGACTGTCATGGCCCTCTTGTTTCTTATGTTTATCGAGTCCGAGACTGACTGTTTTACAGTTTGTTGTATTGTTACAGTTGTCGGGCTTCATTTCAAGTTTTGGTCTGGAGTCCCTCTGAAATCTGGTGAGACTGAGACTTTCTGCAGGAAACACGAACTCGTCCTGGTTGTCTACTTTATGTGGCTCATGGGCACCGTAAGGGATATATCCTTTCGAAAACGTACAAATAAAAAATGTATTTTTATACGCCCGTTTTGAAAAAACGGATTGTACATGTATTATAGTTTTACCTGCGGCGTATGGGCGGCGTTCACAATGTTGTCAGCTAAATAACTGAAAAAGTTTGATAACTAGCCATATCGCCTTGGTCAATAAAGATTAATCACCCTTTAATTATAGAAATTACCTAAAATTGGTCCTGTCAGCTAAATTACTTTAGAAGCCTTTGTCCTATCATCACCAAATGTGTTCAGAATGTGTATTGGCATAATATCTTGGACAAGTTCCATAACTAGCCATATCGCTTTAGTCAGTCAAGAGTTATCACCCTTTAATTATAGAAGTTACCCAAAATTGGTCTTGTCAGCCCAATAACTGAAAAAGCCTTTATCCAATCATCACCAAATTTAGTCAGAACGTGTATGAACATATTATCTCGAACAAGTTCTACAACCAGCCATATTGTTCAAGTCACTAGAGTTATTGCCCTTTAATGACAGAAATTACCTAGAATCGGTCTTGTCCAATCAATAACTTTAAAATCTTTTGTCCTGTCACCACCAAATATAGTCAGAATGTGTATTGGCAATATATCTTGGAAGAGTTTGATGTCCATCCATATCGCTGCATTCACTGGAGAGTAATTGCCCTTTAATTATAGAAATAACCTCTAATTGGTCTTGTCCCATCAATAACTTTTGAAGCTTTAATCCAATCATCACTTGGTCATGTTTGATAACTAACCACGTTATCTTAGTCACTCCACACTTATATCCCTGGAAATATAGAGGGGCTATTTATAGTAACACATGCGCGATTCCCCAAACTACCGTTATGATCATTTTTATCATAGCGTATAGACAATATAGAGAGACTTTTTGAGTATTTTAACGAGGTATTGCGGAACAAGATGGCATTTATGAATGGTAAAGGCTCAAATCAGACTGTACAACTAGCATCTCCTATCAGAATCAACACAAGTTGATAGAAGCTTCTTACAAGCTTGTGTAAGTATTATTTGAACATTGTAGATCTTGATCAGACTATATGGATGCACAGGTTGATATTTATCTACACTGTTCACAAAAGCAAGCTTTGAACCTTTTGAAATGATTAATTTCATTATTTGATGAAACTAAGGACATCAGCAGCTTGAATCTTTGTTCGAATGTTTGTCTTGAAAATATTTAGGCCAAGATTGAATATGGGTCATGTCTGGTCAAAAGCTAGGTCACTATACCAAATTGAAGGAAGATCTTGTCAACACTTTGAATGCCACAATTTTAATTTGAGCATGTTGAAACTGTCTGAATGGGTGTTTTGATGATATCATGGCTAAGTTTGAAGGTAATTTGTGGTTAAAACTAGGTCACGAGTCCAAGTTTGAGAAAATTTTGGACCGTTTGGGGACATATAGGTTTTCTCTCATGTCTGTTAGTCCGTTAAATTTCTTGTCCGGACTGTATCTTGCACATACTTAAAAGGCTTTTAATATTACTTCACACAATTATTCCTCATTTATAACAAGATGATGGGTCATGCACAATAACCAGCCACTTACTCCCAAGGTAGTCAGACTTGAAGACTTTGTTCCACAATTTCATGTCTACAACTCTAGAACTTGACACATTTAATCGGAGCCTTTAGAAGACCATGTATTTCAAGGGGCATAACTCTAAAGTGATGTTTGACAGAATATTGTGCCTTTTTAGCTCACCTGAGCACGAAGTAGAAATGAACCTTGGCTGACCCACTATCAAATTTCTCCAAGCCATTTTGATTGATCAAAAACATGGTAACCAGGGGGCGGGGCTGTTTTGCTTTATATGCATAATAGTCAAAACATTTTTAAACAATTTCTCGTCCGAAAGAGTGGCTGATTGTCAAATCATTTTGTAGAAATGTTTCTTGGGTGACCCTCTTTTAGATTCCTTTAAGCCATGTTGATTCGTCAAAAAACAGGGGGCAGGGCTGTTTTGCCTTATATGGCTAAAGTGAACAAAACCTCCAAAAGTATCTAGACGGTTTTCTGACATTAATTTGACATAGGGTTGGGTTGTTTCACCTTGTGATAGTGGAGAACTACTGGTCCTTTTGGGCCTCTAGTTTGGCCTCGAATAAGTTATTATGCTTGGCATTATGAATCACATGAAATAAATCAGGTGAGTGATCCAGGCCCATCATAGCTCTCTTGTTTGCTTCAGCAGCTTGAATGATATATGGGTCAAGTTTGAATTGTCCGTCATGCATGTGTGCGTCAATGTTTTGCTTCAAACAACTTCTCCTCCCTTACCACTTGGCTAATTGTGATTATACTTTATAGGAAGCATCCTCTCAATGTCCTCTCCTAAATACCTTTCAATTTTTTGGATCCATGCACAATTCTGGTTTCCATGGCAACCGAAATTAAAAAAAAGTGAAAACTTAAAAAAGTCCGGCCGATTTTGTAGAAATTACCCTCTATCAGATTCCTTCAAGCCATGTTGATTGGTAGAAAACCATGGCCGCCAGGGGGCGGGTCTACCTTGCCATATGATATATGGCTATTAATGGGCCTCTTATTTAAATTAGAGCTCATTGAAACTTTGTTGGAATGGTTGTTTTGATGATATCTAGGCAAAGTTCGAATATAGGGCATGTCCGGTTAACTTTTTCCCACCTGTAGATGTGTTCTCACGCATCTGAAGCAGACGACTTGTTGTCTCCTCTCTAACCATTCTCCTCCCTAACCACTTGGCCAATTCGGATGAAACTTCATAGGAAGCATTCTCTGAATGTCCTCTCCTAAATTCCTTCAAATTTTTTGGATCTATGCAAAATTCTGGTTTCCATGGCAACCAAAAGAAAAAAATAGTGAAAACTTAAAAAATCTTCTCCTCCGAAAGTGTCAGTCTGATTTTTATACGACCGTTTCTTAAAAACGGTACGTATTATGGTATGGTCATGTACCTCCGTCCGTCCGTTCGGGTTTTCCGCACTTTTTCCTTACATACTTTGAGCTATTGAAATTTTGTATAAGGCTTTGTAGTGATATGTCACAGATCAAGTTCATATTTCCTGGGATTTCGTCAATTTTTGAATGAGTTATGCCCCTTTTTGGACTTAGAATATTTGTTTTCCGCGCTTTTTTCCTACTTGCTTTGATGTATTGAGCTGAAATTATGTATATGGCTTTGTAATCAAGTGTCACAGATCAAGTTTACATTTCCTCGAATTTCGTCAATTTTTTAATGATTTATGCCCCTGTTTGGATTTAGAATATTTGTCAATTTCTGCATGAGTTATGCATTTTTCATAGTTTCCCATTATTCCAACTTATTCCTGAACGACTATTAACTTTTTACAAACAAACAATATATCAAAACAAAGAGGAAACTTACAAAGAAGTTCCTGACGGGCGTATAATGTACCGTTTGCGGTACTCTTGTTCAAATTATTTTGTAGAAATGTTCCTTGGGTGATCTGACCGACCCTCTATCAGATTCCTTCAAGCCAATTTGATTGGTCAAAAAAGATGGCCACCAGGGAGCGGGGCTATTTTGCCTTATATGGCTATAGTGAAAACTTAAAAAATCTTCTCCAAAAGTGTTTGTCCAATTTTCAAATAATTTTGTAGAAATGTTCCTTGGGAGACCCTCTACCAGACTCCTTCAAGCCATGTTGATTGGTCGAAAAACATGACCGATAGATGGCGGGCCTATTTTGCCTTATATGGCTATAGCGAAAACTTAAAAAATCTTCTTCTCCATAAGTGTCAGGCCGATTTTCAAATAATTTTGTAGAAATGTTCCTAGGGTGACGCTCTATCAGATTCCTTCAAGCCAAGTTGATTGGTCGAAAACTATTTTGCCTTATATGGCTATAGTGAAAACATAAAAAATCTTTTTCTCCAAAAGTGTCGGGCCAATTTTAAATGTTCCTAGGGTGACCCTCTATCAGCTTCCTTCAAGCCAAGTTGATTGGTCGAAAACTATGGCCGCCAGGGGGCAGGGCTATTTTGCCTTATATGGCTATAGTGAAAACTTAAAAAATCTTTATTCCTGTGTTGAGCCGATTTTCAAATAATTTTGTAGAAACGTTCCTAGGGTGACCCTCTATCAGATTTTTTCAAGCCATGTTGATTGGTCAAAAAACATGGCCATTAGCGGGCAGGCTGTTTGGATATTTTATTTTTGCCTTATGGCTGTGGAGCGATACTGGCGCTCCTGTTATAAATCAGCAGCTTGAAACGTTGTCAGAATGTTTGTCCTAGTGACATCTAGTCTCTAGTTTGGTCAAAAAGAAGGTCACTATGCCAAATTGAAGGTAAATCTTGTTTACACTCAAGTAATAGCTTACCCGACCACAAAATGACTTATTGTGATTGACTCTGTGATTTGGGCAATCCAGGGCCATCATGGACCTTGTTTGTTTATGGGAAAAGGTTAATGACAAAAATGATTACCATGATTAAAGTTGACTATGAGAAACAGCAATAAAGATTAAAAGTAAACCTTTATTTTTTTTACAGCAAGTGGTGTTGAACACAGTTGTCGTCTGGGAAATCTTTTGTTGGTATTGTGTCGGGGAAATCATTGGAAAACGCAAGATTTCAGGATATGATGCTGGATACGGATCATATGCACAGGGCTTCGTCTTAATGGAACCAACAGTTTACCCAGATGCATATGCAAATTTCACTCAGTCTGAACAGAAGAAATAAACAGACAATAACATCATCAACTTATAGCAGTGTATCATTGCAGAGCATAACAAATGTAGATGCTATTGAAGTATGTTGGTTATAAAGAAAAGTAAGAAAATATGGCACAATGAGAAAGTTAAATATTTCCGATATTTTCAATTTGCAACTTTTTACTGTGTGTGCTATGAAAGTGTTTTTGTTTTATCAAATAGTACATAGGTTAAAATATGCATGCCTATAAGAAATTCGTCTTTATTTCCGGGATCATATTTAATGTAACTTTGTATTTGAGACTAAATTAAACATGAAAGAAACTGTTCCTCTTTGGTTTCTTATTAATTCAAGTTTTTGAATAGCTTGCCTTTCCTGGGTGCATATGGATCACTTCTCCATCATTTCCCTGTCCTTCATGCTTTCACTTACTGACATATTGCCAGATAATATTACACTCTTGTTTCATTTAAATAATCAGCAAATGCTGAATTGTATACTTTTAGCTCACATGAGAACAAATTACTCATTGTGAGCTGTTGCATTCAACCTGTATCTATCGTCTTGCATCATCAAAATTTTCTTTCAAATCACTGACCCAATTTAAATGTTCATTTGGTTGGTGGTTCGCTTTTAACTTATTTTAAGAATTCAATTGTTGCAACCTGACAAAATTTTAAGAATATTCTCCTGAATCTGCTGGTCTATTTAGAACACTGGTTACTGCGTCATCAGAATGGGGCTTGCTAGAATGACCAACTTTAATAATCTTCACCCTCTTATAAGACTCACTTAACAATTTCCCTCATACGACAATTCTGCAGCAGACGACTTTGAACATATTTTGTCATAATATAGAAAATCTCTATAATTGAATGGATAACCTACAACTAAAAGTGGAAAACATTGTATCAAAAGGAGAAATTGCTCGTTTTGAGCAATTTCTTCTTTTGTCACTATGTTTTCAAAAATCTGTCTGCTGCAGAGGCTTCAGAAAGCGTTTATATGAGGTAAAGGGTTAAGTTTAGACTGTTTTCTTTCCCTAGGTGACCTTCTTCAAAGCATATTTTTGATCTGTTGAAAAACATGGCCACCAGAATAATTGGCATAACTGTTTCCATGTCATCATAATTTGGTGAAAATTGCATTCAGCAGAATGATTTAATGGCCTTTAAATACTAATCTTTGCTGCATGGACAAATACTCTGGTGAGCTATCCAGGGCCTCGGGTTTTAGCTATATAGCAGGATGACTTATAGCTTTTAAAAAGAATGGGCAAGACCTGTTTTAACGGTTGTCTGTCAAAAACATTTACAATTGTTGTGTTAAGATTTAACGCATCTGGCAGCCGAGGACTCTTGGAAACATTGTGGCAAGAGAAAAAATTGCTTGATTCAATAATTTTTTTATTCAATTTGTCCACTGCTGCAGATTTATTGTATGTGAGATAGGGTTAATTCTTGGATTGGTTGCAGATGAAAATCTAGATAGTGGAGAAGGGATGCAAGATATTCAAATTTACTCAAGTGAATTCAAAAATCGTCTGTTGACGCTAATCCCGATCTGTGTTTGTGTTAACATGTGGTGAACATCGTATGATTACTGTTCAACTTCGAGAGCAGACAGTGTTATTTTAGCCATTTATTTAATCATTCAACGGCCATAATCCAAAAATGCCTTGGGCAATTTGGTGATATAGAAGATCTGAGCTATTGTGATCACTCGCGGTCTGTCTGTTCATATTTTCCAGCAAACCACTTCTCCTAAACTGATGAACCAAATTCAAAATAATTCCTTGTACAACTTTGGTTGCCACGGCATCAGGATAAAGTGCCAAAACTTTATAAATCTTTTTGTCTATATGTACGGGCCCCGATTTGAAAACTATTTTGCACAAATGTTCCTTGGTTGACCGGACCTTCTATCAAGATTGTTCAAATGATTCCATTCTGTTGAAAAACATGGCCACCAGGGGGCAGAGCTTGTTTTCCTTATACATGTATATATGTATAGTGAAGACGTATTTGTCCAAAACAACTGGCCCGATTTATTTTCCTTATATACATGTATATATTGTGTAAACTCGAGAAACTTTCTTGTCCAAAAGATCTGGCCCCCGATTTAAATCAATATTTGGCACTATTGTTCCTTTGGCCGCTAGGGGACGAGGTTAATTTTGCTTATATGTATATGTTGTGAAAACTTAAAAAAATCTTCTTGTCCTAAAGTACTGGCCCGATATCAAAATTTGGCACAGATTTTCCTTGGGTGTTCAAATTATTCCCATCCTTTTAAAAACATTGCTCCCAGAGGGCAGAGCTTGTTTTCCTTATACCAGTATGTATAGTTATGTTCACAAGAAAATTGGATATAATTTTTTTTTCTATAGTGTTCTTAAGATGATTGATTTAAGGGAGACTTGTTAACCAGTTTGCCCCAATTGCATTAGGCAATCACTATATATGCCATATAAGGCAGTTTCCTTGTATGTAGGAAAGAGAAAACGGTGTTGACAAAAGTATTTCAGTCACATGTTTATTTCGTGATAAAATGCCAGTAAGATTAATCCTGCCACCATTGTATGATTCGTAACGCTATCCACACAACCCAAAAGCAACGTAGGGAAGTGACAAACACCATATTGGTATGACTCTACCAGGGATCCAACATTTGTCTCCCACTGCAGATGATCATTCATAAAAGGACAAAAAGCATCATACAAATAATTTTATTTTTTTTAATTTTTTCAGGGCTTGCTTTTTACAGCTACCCAATTATATCACAGTTGAACACAAGGTTTACTTTAAAGCAAACGTCTAGAAATGTTAAAACATATATTGGCATGCCAAAGGCATTATTCTATGATAAATACACATTCAAGCACACTGATACCCAAATATACTCTAGGAAATCAAGAAATATCTACATTAGAAGTTTGATCCATTTTGTTCCCTTGTTAACCCCTTTCCCTCATACGACAATTCTGCAGCAGACGACTTTGAACGTATTTTGTCAAAACATAGAAAATCTCCATATTGAATGGATAGGTTCCTATGACAAAAAGTGGAAAACATTGTGGCAATAAGAGAAATTGCACGTTTTGTGCAATTTCTTCTTTTGTCACTATGTTTTCAAAAAGCTGTCTGCTGCAGAGGCGTCAGAAAGGGTTAAAATTGTTTGAATTTGAAATGAAAAGCAGAAAAAGTTGCCTCATACAGAAATATCATCAGTTCAGTCGGGGATAACCTTGAGCAAAAATACTGATAATGCTCACCACTGCTCCTTCATTTAGTTTTACTACTTCGTCCTTCAGATATTATGAATTCAAAAGTTTAGAATTGCCAGTAAAGTTATGGGTACACAAATTTCACAGTATTAAGATATTTTCTGTGGACACCTGAAGTGAAAGTCTTTCAGGCCAAATCTAATATTTTTTCCTTTTGCAACCCAGCCATTTGGGAGCCCTTATGATAAGTAGAGCTTAACTATTTTCAAATCAGCACAAACCAATTTTGAAAATAATAATATAGCAACAAGTGAAAAGGCTCACGATGAGTAATTTTTCCTTTTGCCACAATGTTTTCAAAAGTGGTCTGCTGCAGAGGTGTTAGAAAGGGTTAATTAAATGGAGCAATCCAAGTAACATATTCATGCATCCACAGTCAATTGTTTAGCCAAATTTTTTCACTTACAATATAACCATATTTGTGTAAGCTGTCACCTCTGTTAAGCATTTCAGAAGCCCCTTGAAGATTAACCAAAATTGTTTTCTTTATTTAGCTTAAATTAACCCTTTCCCTCATAGGACAATTCTGCACATATTTTGTCAAAAAGTAGAAAATCTCTATAATTAAATGGATAACCTATGTTTAAAACTGGAAAACATTGTGGCAAAAGGAGAAATTGCACGTTTTGTGCAATTTCTTCTTTTGTCACTATGTTTTCGAATAGCCGTCTGCTGCAGAGGCGTCAGAAAGCGTCTATATATCATACTTTTTGTCATGATCCAGTATGAAAAACCTGATTTATAACATGAAAGCTTGTAATAAATGTTGTCTATTTAAAATTACCCTTTCCCTGATATGCCACTATGTATTGAACTTCAATGTGGAAAAAGGATTAAATACATTTTGCAAGCATAACAGAACATCATCAGTCTTCATTAAGATGCAGCCTGATCTTAATCTATATAGTTTGCTTCTCCTTTAACCATTTTCAAGTATACTTAATCAATCCAGTTGAAAACACTGCAGCAAAAGTAGCAATTGCTCATTGTGAGCAATTTCTTATTTTGTCACAATATTTTTTCAAGATCATCTGTTGCAGATGCACCAAAATGCATCTGCATGATGTGGGAAAGGGTTAGGTGTAAACAACAGCAATTTAACAATATCACACTTAAAACACTTTCTTATTTTCAAGAGCAATACAAAGATTCACTTCACAGAAGTTAATACATGTACACTGTAAAGGTAACCAAGAAATTCAAAACTAACTTTACATTTCCACCATACTGAACAATGGAAAAACCAGTGTACCCAACACACATTTCCCACACTTTGTTGATCCCTAGTTAACTATGAAAGACTTGTAGAAGACAGAAATACCAAAGACATACCAATACACATTTTCACACACAAAAATTGGATAATTACATAAGTGCAACATACTGATTATGTTTACTACATATCCTTCAAACATCAATACTTTGTCGAATAGTAAGCATCATGTGTAACACCAATTACCAAAAATTATACATATATGCTTGCAAATCCAACAACCTTTTCCTACCTGCAGACACATTTGACTTTTGAAAACATTGTGGCAAATGGAGAGTTCTCATCATGAGCAATTTCCCCTTTTACTATGATGTCTTCATCTTTATTTAGTAATTATACTTTCTTTGGTAAATGTTTTTCATGTCGTTCGCTGTTGATTTATTGTATGATGGAAAGAGTTAACCCATTTATGAAGTCAACTTTGATGCCTCCCTTTCCCACAATACATCAAAATCTGTAACAAAATTATATGTCCAATATTTCAGATGTTACATTATTTCCCACCTTTTTTATCAAAGCAAATAACCATAATTGACTTGAATGACAATTGAACATCACATTAAAACGGACCTTAACCCATTACTTCACACAGACGACATTTGACACCTGCCATTAAACATGACTTTTGAAAACATTGCAATAAACGGTGAAATTGCTCAAAACGAGCAATTTTACCTTTTATTGCAATATTTTCAACTCTTTATTAATTTAAATCTTTCAGTTTTCTAAATTGTTGAAATTGTTTGTCTGATGATTGTAAAGCAGACAACCTTTGAAAAGTCATGTGAAGTAATGGGTTAAAAGAATAAATAGTATTTACAATCAAATAACTTACTTGTTGGTTTCTGGTTATAACTGTTTTCCAGATGCTTTTGAAACAAGATGACTTTCAGGGGAAATCCAGATTAGCCTGCGCAGAAGCACAGGCTGATCCGTATCTCACTTGTTGCAAAGCCTCAAGGGTCAGTTCTTGTTTTGTATTTGCAAAGACTATTGTCCTTATATGCTTAAGTGTTTCAAAATGATGACAAGGTAAATTTCAAAGGTCAAGTCACTCCCCTTTATATATCTCCAATCAAATGTAACTTACCTACTGTAAATGCAAACAGATTTCACTTTTGAATTAACTTGCTGCCTCAAAAGATGCAATGCAATAGATGCAACATGTTTATCCATATTGAGGCGTTTCTTAAGGTCTGGTTTACAAATTTTGCCATTCCACAATATAATTGGCATGATTGACATAAAACCCTCACCCACAAGTAAATCATTTGCAGCAGAGTTGAAAACATTGTAGTAATGGGGAAATTTATCAAAAGAGAAATTCCTTTGACCACATTGTTTTCAATTTTATTCAATAATGTAATTCTCACCAGTAGAAATTTTCCACATTTTGCAATTAAGGTTTATAGTTGTGTGCTGCAGATTTGACACATGCTGAAAAGGGTTAATAAAGTATTTGGTTTCCATTTTTGTCTCATTCTAACATTTCAGAATATCAATAACAAAAACGTAACACATTGTATGTCACAACTCTGTTTACACCACTAAACTTATTTATTATTTTAAGTCATATTGAAAATGGCTGAAATACCTTTTGTGCAAAAATCTAAACAAAAATGGCAACTCTGAAGAGAAAAAAAAAAGAAGCTCTTTAAGCACATTCAACCTTGACAGTTTAATTAGTAAACCACATTTTCTACTACTTTTTCTTAAAAATAAACATGCTGCGCCATATATTACTAGTAAATAAAGAACAGGACAATAATTTCATGAACACAATTGTGGTAAATATAAATGAACCCTATGAAGCGTGAGGGGGGATCTGGTTTATGTCAGTGTGAACAAGTTTAGATAACATTGACACTTTCCAACATACAATGAATTTGCAGCAGTTGCCTTTGAAAACATCTAGGCAAAAATAACGAATATCCCTAGTAATTAAAGTTTTAATATTGAATGGAGTTGAATACATTGCATTATACGGCAAAATTGCTCCTAATGATTACAAATGTCGACTGCTGCAGATGAATCTGTTAGTGGAAAATGGTCAAGTTAACCCTTTCCCTCATATAGACGCTTTCTGACGCCTCTGCAGCAGACAAGCTTTTTGAAAACATAGTAACAAAAGAAGAAATTGCACAAAACGTGCAATTTCTCCTTTTGTCACAATGTTTTCCACTTTTAGTCATAGGTTATCCATTCAATTTTAGAGATTTTCCATTAGTTGACAAAATATGTTCAAAGTCGTCTGCTGCAGAATTGTTGTATGAGGGAAAGGGTTAACTAGTCCATGCTCCATTATTTCTCTCATAACATATAATTCATTTTAACCTTGTTGCGGGTACTCAAAAGAATTGTCTCAACGAAGAAAAAAAAAAGGATTCTTCAGTTTGTTTCATTGAGAGAGGGGAGGTTTACACCATTTCCAACAGTAGTTAGTTATATCACTCAACATTATACATTTTCATGAATCCTGGTTCTCTGATGTGCCTTTCCCATGGACAGACACTCTACCATGATCACTGTGTGAGAGGATTTAACCATGGTGGATTCTTTTGAGTGCCACCAACAAAGGATCAAATAAAAAAATTGAACATGAAATATGCCCCATTTCTAGAGCTTCGTGAATTTTAAAAAGTCAATGGAAGATTCATTTTCCTGTAGTAATCCAAAACAAATCCCATTATGTTAATTTTTTTATAAAAATCTGTTAAATAAGGATTTCAGTCTTGAGCAAAGACATTCTAATGTTATCAGTGTTTATCCATCAAGTTTTACAGCTCAGAGATAAAAACTTCACCTACAATACTACTTGAAGGTTATTTTATACCAGAGGGACCTTTTAGCTTAATAGGGTTCATAAATGGATATCAATATAACAAGGTGATAGATGATTTTATTGAAACTCTGGTAAAGGGAGCAATTGGAGTACAAAAAATAAATACACATAGTTCAATTAGTATGTTTGTGTTTCACCATTGAATAACAATTTCTAGACAAGAAATTCAGTAAATTTTATTGATGCTTTTGGTTAAATGAACAAGAGCCTTACAAGTAACTCATGTCATCTGCATTGATAATAAGTGAGAAACTGGTCGCACAAAAAAAATTGACTGAAAGGGGAAGCTCCAAAAAAATGCATGCTAGAAAAATGGTTCCTGGGCACCCCACTATTGAACAGACACATGGAAATGTGATTCTGAACAAGCTAATTATATGCACCAGATATCTCCACACGTTACTGAAGCTTCCTATAAAGTTTCTTTGAATTCAAATTGGTCACAAAAATTACAGTATAGATGGAAGCCGACAACACAGAAACTAAATTTAAAAAGAAAATTTGATCATAAACATGTAATATTCTTAACATACATTTTGTACAAAAATGAACTCCCTTTACCACTAAGCTGGATGTTAATGCTTTAATATTTCTGAAAATGAATTGAAAAACAAGTGCTTGTAGGATATATCGAGGGCTTGGCGTGAAGCGGTTGTAACTAAAAACCTATTTTGAAAACCCTGTTTTAGGAGCAATTTTGACCCCTTTGTAAACAATGCAAATTTAGGTGCCATTGCTCAGAACAAGCAATGGCACCTAAATTTCCATCATTTACCAAGATAAATGATTTAGCGCTTATAAAGACTTTATGGCGAAGTGATTAACCTTGGTAAAAAAAATAACAATTAAGGACATTTCATTTCACCCCAAGCCCTCGATATGTACTTGCTTCTAGCAGTTGCTTTATGATGGATCTGTTAAACAAATGTGTGCTTGCATAAATTTATATGCTTCTAGCATTTTCACAATCATTTATTTTGTTTCTTTCCTCAACAGAATGCAAGATAGCTATGATGTCCTGGATTGCTCACCTGAGAATAAGGCCTTTACAACAAGACCAATATTTTCATAATAATTTGAACATTCTTTGTACAGGCCACTTACACAGACGAATTTTTAATGTAGTTATTTTGATACCACATTGTGACAACATTGTTCAACCGATCTATTAGCTTCAACAATTTTTTTTAGAGGTTCACTTAAGGAAAATTCTGCCAAATTATCTTGATATCAGACCAGAAGCTTCAAAGAAGAAATAACCCTGTCTGATTTCACAGCAACCAGATTATAAATAGAATTTAGTTCTTTAAAAAAAATATCGGAGAACCACCAATGCAACATTCCTACGAAGTTTGATTCAAATTGGCCCAATAGTTTTAAGAGATGTTGATGCATGACAACAGACACAGGTTGATCACAATGAAGCTCATCTCGAGCTCAGATGAGCTAAAAGCCCAGTTAGACAATAGCACATGTTTATTATTTTGTTGCAATTTGTAAATAAATACCATTTAATAAGACAGGATTACAATAGAAAGGAAAACTTCTTTTTTTCTCTCAATACTTTCTAAATGTCTTATCTACAAACTGATTTAATATGCTGCATACAATATTTTTTTTATATATATATTTAGTTTATTGTTTATTAGTAAATAGAGTGAACTGTTTCAAAATTAATTTATATCATGATTAACACATTTCTTAAAAGTGTTTGTTCTTACCTTCCTTGAACTCTTACCTAAAAGTTAGGTTTTTTTAAAATATAACAGAACAAGAAAAAATGCACATTATGGAATATTCACACATTCCAAAATGTCTTTTAGTGTTTGCCCAATATTTTAATTTGCTAAGGTTCCTTTCTATAAATTTAGATGCCCATGTTCAATGTTTTTTTAGGGGAAGTGAAAGTTGACACGGTTTGAATGAATTATATTTCAGCAGTCAAATTGTCGATTGCGACATACCCAAAAGAACAGAATTGGAGATAAAAAAACTATTTGTCATTAATTGATTAATGACCAGATTGATCTCTGCTAACTTTGGATTGTGGAAATCGACAAAGCAACAGTCATACCCAGGAATTTAGATGTTGACATTTTGAATCAAACTTATTAGATGTACACAAGCTAAAATCTTGCAAGTTGTTGTTTTGGTAGCCTGGTTTGGGCAAATACTTTTTTGAAAAGTAAAATAAAAAGCTTAACTAGAATGGAGTGCTCCGCGGAGCACGTGTGTCACCTGCACCTGCTCATTGAAAGTGTGACGGACAGACAGACGCCGGACAAAAAAAAAGTAATCCCTAAGTGCCTACCATGCTACGCAGGGTGACACAAAAATGTACTTTTTTGTGATAACAACCCTGTCCTGTAAGTGCAAATTTTGAAGTTACAGAAATTCTGTCCAGTTCCTTGCTGTTATGAAGCCACCGCCTATTCACAGTACTACAGTTTACTGTGGTACAGTATGCCCTGCTCCTGTCGACATTCAGTTATTAACACCTCCCCGTTTTACAGCTCCTGCATCACGACTGTAAGTTAAGGATCTATACACGCTGCAATACAGTATAGTATGTTCACAGCATTCTAGTTGAATTTCCTCTAGAATTCCTACACAGGTGTCATGTAACATCCATCGGAAGTGTTTTATCAATGTTGATATTGTTTCTTGGCTTTGAATCTTCATGATTTTGTCTAAAATAAATATATATATAATCATTTTATCAAATGCATGTTGTAAATGGCATAAAAGATGAATTTTATTCATTACAACAAGAGGAACATGATGGGTCCTATATCGCTCACCTGATTTAATCAAACTTGAAAAGTTTTCATTGTTCTTTCTCTATACATATATACCGAAAACAAGCAACACCACCTGGTGGCCATGTTTATCATCCTATAAAAATAATTTGAAGTCTTAGTAGAGGGGCACCCAAAGAACATTCATGGCAAATGGACAAGAATATTTTTAAAGTGTTTACCTTAACAAGTCTATGTAAAACAAGTGATCCCCAGGGTGGAGCCATGTTTGACACCAGGGCTATAATAATTTGACCAATCTTGGAAGAAGTTCACTAGATGAAGTTAGATTTCAAATATTAAACTTTCAGACAAGGTTTTTAAAGTTTTTCCCAATACGAGTATATGTAAAACAAGTGACCCATGGGCCTTCTACTTCAGACAGGAAGATTTTTTAAGTTTTGGTTAATTTTCCCTTTTTTGTTGCTGTGGCAACCGGAGTTCTGCATGGAATATAATTCTTTGAACAAGTTTGAAAGAGATCCACCCAAGGAACATTCCTGTAAAATTATTTTGAATTTGGTTAATTGGTTTAGGAGGAGAAGTCGTTTGTAGGAAAATGTGAACTGTCGGACGAAGACAGACGGTGAGCAATCACAAAACAAAAGCTCACCTTTGCACTTTGTGCATAGGTGAGCTAAAAGTAAAGTTTATACCTCATACTCAACAGAGAAAAATTAATGCAAGATGTTTTTTTTGAATTGTAATGTTCATATTCAAAATTAATTCATCTATATATGGTTTCTTATATATTGTGTGTTTATGTTTTTACCCCATTAGAATTCCTTTGTGGAGGATGCAATCCAATTACAGCACAACTCAATGGAAGATTATAAAGATGTGATTGTCTAATTATTGAATTTTGAGAACCATTGAAGTTATAACTGAACTCCCCAGACCAATGGTAATAGTGTATTATATTTGTCACTTACTTGATTGAGGACTGAAGAACAGAACTGTGTGTTGTAAATTTATGCAAACTAGCCGCAGCAGCATTCTTGTTAGAGTTGTTGATGGTTTTACCCGCAATATTATTGATGGTGGTGAGTACAGAGGCTGGAATTGTCGTGTTGATGATCGTGTTGGAAGGACTAGAACTCTGTGATGACCGTGACAATGACAGTGATGATGTGATGAGCTGATTGTTGTTGTTTAATGGAAAGTTCAGCTGATAGATGTTGGCTGCTGGTGACGTTGAAAGACCCTGCGATTTACCTGTAACGAATAACACAAATTATACAAGTCTCAAATCAACAAGAAATATCCCTTGTGAGAAACATCTATAACCTCATCATCTTAGCTTACACAAGTCTGGAATACCATTTTGGACAGACTGACACAGGGTGACCAAAAGACCCACCTAAATTTCACTGACAGGGATGATAACAGGCACTTTAAAATGTATCTGCCTGCAAATAGATAAATCTACTTACATTTATATGACAAGCTAATTGATATCTCCTGCCTTTTGTGAAAATAAATAACTTTCATATGTCGATTACAATGACTCTGATGTAAAATAATGCCATCTGCTAGTTTCATTTTAACTTACATGATGCAGCGAATGAATACCTACATTGTAAGGTTCCCATTCCTTTATTTTGGACACAAAAGATCATAGATGTTTTGGAATTTGTGGTAAATTTCCAGTACTAAATATGATTAAATACTGACAACTCCATCTGAACAATACATCCCTTGGATGCAAAGAAATTACTTTTTCATATGAAGTTTAAGTTTGACTCTGTCCAAGCTCAAACCCTTGACCTCTTGTACTTGAGGAAGGCAATCTAACCACTGCAATGCAACTTGGCTACTAATCTGGAATTTTTCTCTCCAAAAGAAACACTTTAGAAAGAAGTACCTATCCCTCCCTATCCTGTACAATAATTGTCAATTTAAGACCAGGACTTACTGTCTGAGATAGTGGTTATTGGCCCATTCAAAAGGTTTATAGTACTTGTTGATATAGAGCTAGCACCGTTAATTGTTGCTGTTGATGTTGCACTTTGTTGCTGTTGCACTTGAGTAGAGTTTATCACCGCTGACACTGCAAATTTAGCACTAGCGGTGTCTAACGTAAACCTTGATGTAGGTTGAGAGGAGAAAGAATGTTCCAATCCAGTGAATGAAGTATCGAGATCACAAGTTTGATGTCGGAGGAGTTGTTCCTGCTGCTCACGCTGCATTTGCAGTAATTGTTCTTGATGGGATGTAAAATGATCCATATTGAATTCACTTGAGTCCTGTGCTTTAGAGAATGATGATGAACCATAATGATGACCTTTATCTGATGTGGGTGATGGACTGTGTGGACGAAAATGAGATCTGAAACACAAACAAACAACGTTAACAATTTTACTGTTTAACCAACTTTTGACATCTGTCAAGTAAACACATTTTGAGAACAATGACATGCGATAAGGAGAAAATAATGCGGTGTGTGTTACTTCTCCTTTTCTCACAATGTCTTAAAACATTTAACTGTTAAAGAATCAAATTGACCCCTCTGTTGAAAATGAAAACATTCCGAGGGCTTGGCGTGAAACGGTTGTAACTTAAAACCTATTTTGAAAACCCTGGTTTAGGGGCAATTTTGACCCTTTTGTAAACAATGCAAATTTAGGTGCCATTGCTCAGAACGAGCAATGGCACCTAAATTTACATTGTTTACCAAGAAAAGTGATTTACCTTGGTAAAAAAATACAAATTTTAGATACAACTGTTTCACGCCAAGCCCTCGATTCAGGGTTTGTATCACCATGTATTAAACCTGTACCATAAATGTTCCTTTGTATCATGATGGAGTTTTCCATTAGGTTTTTTCAAACATGACATGTAAATAGTATCCAATATGGTAAACACTTGAAAGACCTTGGCTTGTGTTGAAAAGGGAGTCTTCAACCTAAATAAAATTTGGAAAAGTGGTTCAGACAAATTTTGGGATTTTTTTTTTACCATTTAAAGTCACCATTTCAAAAATGCTCCTAGTGCCTCTCCACCTTCTAGTATTTTAGAGGTTGATCTAAGGCTACATCACAATTTAAAAAGGCTATTTTTTCTCAATTTTGAGAAAATTATTCACAAATGCGCGTCAAAATTCACATAATTTATATTTAATGAAAGAAAAAATGTAGCTCTAAAGTATGAGCTTAGAGGTACTGATTGCTTTATCAAAATTCTGCAAAGCAGGGATACTTAACCCTTTCCCTCATACGACAATTCAGCAGCAGACGACTTTAAACATATTTTGTCAAAAAATAGAAAGTCTCTATAATTGATTGTATAACCTATGACTATAAGTGGAAAACATTGTGGCAAAAGGAGAAATTGCTAATTTTGAGCAATTTCTTCTTTTGTCACTATGTTTTCAAAAAGCAGTCTGCTGCAGAGGCGTCAGAAAGCGTTCATATGAAGGAAAGGGTTAAATAAGCACTTAAGAGATTTTTGGCAACAATACATGTCAATTTTCCTCACAATTTTGTAATAATGTGCGTTATTTTTTTCACAATTTCTTGCGTTGCATTTCACAAAATCTAAAGGCCAAGCGCTGGCTCTTTGACACAAGTTCTTTTGAATGAGTCAAGTCACAGGGAAACAAATCTGCAACAAATTGAATAGCAGACTTGGATAAGTCTGCATCTCTTCAGTCTGATCAGGCTGTTCTTTAACCCATTCCACACACAGGATCATCTGAAGCAGGCACTTTATGAAAAGAATTGTGCCAAAGGACAAAAATCCTCTATATGAGCAATTACTCACTTAACACATCAACTTTTCACCACTTCAATAATTATACTATCATTTTAGATATTTATTTTTCTTTTTGCACAGACATTTTTTAAGAAGTCTGCTGCAAATTTGTCGAATGGGGAAAAGGTTTTACTTTTACTGTATAAATATTTGCTGTGAGAAGTCTACAATCGATATTCTTAGAGGTTGGTTGCATGTATAGTCAAAAACATCAATTTACATCTGAAATACATTACAACAATGAATGAAGATCATGTAAATCATAATGAACTTACATTTTTTTGTCCCTAATGTATGTGACATAATCCCCAATGATCCCTGAATATGATCCAGATCCCGACAAATCTGCCTGAGATAACCCATCATCCCATGGTGAAAACCCGCGATCTAAAAGTACTCTGCAAGAACAGATAATATAGATTAATATCTATCTACATGACAGAATATGTATATATATACAAATATTAGACAATTTAAGCTTTCAACTTTGTTCTTTTCAAGGTCTTTAATAATGGCAGTAACAGCTTCACTCTTTGGTGCTTGGGACAGCAGGAAAAATTTAATGACAAATGGGCAGTTAACATGGAAATATAAAGTACAAATATTTTAACCCTTTCCCTCATATAGACGCTTTCTGATGCCTTTGCAGCAGACAGCTTTTTGAAAACAAAGTGACAAAAGAAGAAATTGCTCGAAACAAGCATTTTCTCCTTTTGCAACAATGTTTTCCACTTTTAGCCATAGTTATCCATTAAATTATAGAGATGTTCTATTTTTTGACAAAATATGTTCAAAGTCGTCTGCTGCAGAATTGTCTTATGAGGGAAAGGGTAAATACACATTTCATTGAATCCCGTATACATACAACAAATCTGCAGCATAATACTTTTATCTTCAGAAAAAAAGAAGAAATTGCTAATTTGCCAGTGTTTTCAAGTAATCTGCTGCAAATGTATGAAAATATTCTTCCATGTGGGAACAGGTTTATAACTAACTGTCTTATTTTGCATCAATAAGCATGCCCTCAGCTCTCATAATCACGTATCACTGATTGAAATGTGACTCCTGACATTTACAGACCAGCTAAAGCTGCGAAAAAGAAGGGAAGGGATAAGACACAAGAGGGTTTGAGCAAAGTAGTGAGTTTTTTCAGAGAGGAAACAAGTAAAGAGGAAAGAACACAGAGAGAGTGAAGAGCCAGTCTGCAAAGCAATTGTCACCCCAACCTCTGATATAAGTTTACATCATCGGGCATGCTTAATAATATATGAATAAAGCTTTTTTGTTTAAAGCTTTTAGTCAAAACCAACCCCTTCATGTTGGGGATGACCTTTCATACCAAATGAAACTTATGAAAGAGGTCTAAAATTACCAAATTATGTAAATACCTTTGATCAACTTAATTGTATACACAAGTGTTCATAGAAACACATGTGTTATGTGTTGGCTGTATATTTGTCAGTAAGTGAAAGTGCAATGGAAAAAGAAGTAATTCATTTGTGTCACACTACTAAGGCAGGCGACACTGTTTAAATGAAATTCTTTTTTACTATGGGTACTTTAGTTTTTAAAAAATAATGAACAATTTTATTAATATGATCCAGTAAGCAGTCATTGAAATTAACATATGATATTCACTGGCCCAAAAATCCAAAATGTTTGATAAGGTTAAATATAACATGTAAAATTAAACTGGCCAAAGGAGATGTTTCAATGGTCCGAACCAAAAGTTACTGGCCAGGGACCATAGGATCATCCCTTATTTCGTCGACTGATTAAGTTTTAACTCTTTATCTGGACTAGCATATATATATATATTTACATGTTTCATACATCTTGCAAAAGCCAATGAGCTTCAGTTTTGTAAAAAATATAAAATACACAGTACTAACCTCCCCCCGCGACCAACCCTCCGTCGCGCAAATCCCACACATCTTTGGGGTTGAGACAGTGAGGTCAAAGAATATCTGTACTTTTTAATACCAAGACCACCATCATTTGGATTACACCATGGCCAGTTACCAAGGCGATTTAATATAGGCTGTCAAATAGAAATGACAAACAAAATTGACACTCTCATTTTAAATCATAATTTAAAAAAAATCCTTAACACCTTCCCACATACAACAAATTTGTTGTCAAATATCTTGGCAAAATTGTTCAAAATATCTATAAATGACCGTTTGATTTTTTAACAAGTGTTGAAAACCTTATAGTTACAGCGATATTGCTATTAAAGAGCTTTTCTCCCTCAGCAACAATATTTTTAAAGACAACTGCATGTGGGAATACGTTATTTAAGTCATATCTTTTTTACATTCAGTCTATATCAAATTTGAAATGTTTAAGTAAATAATTGATATACCTGAAAGTCCAAAGGTATAATTTGCTTAACAGTCAATATAATTATAACTAGAACTATCACTGAAGATGATAAATACCCCCTAAAACCATAACTTAATTAGTAAAAGGGCCATAACTCTGTAAAATATCATGCAATTGTAACCCCTTTAGGATATGCACATCTCCTCTTGGTATAGAAGCTTCATGTAAAATTTTATTGAATTCCACCCCCTGTGGTTTGTAAGAAATAGGCCGGACAAAATATGGTTTCCGACCGACAGACTGCCCGACACAGTGACTCCTATATACCCCCTCTTCTTTGAAGGGGTTATAATTATAAGAGAAATTGCTGGAGAGGACAAGAAAGGTGGCTGCATCAGGAAACAAGGTAAGAAATGGTATTTTATCAAATTTAAAACATCAACTTCAGGACCCAATACAAACTAGAGATTGCTTTTTTGAAAAAGCGATTGTCTCCCCATTTGTGTGGTCGTACGGGAGGAAAAGAAATGATGGAGATGAATTTTTTAGTTTTGGACTGGAGATGAAGCAACAGTGACAATCCTCAGTTATTGAGCGGAAACCATTTTTCAGCTGAGGGTTACCATGACCTTGGTCTTTGACCTAGTGACCTCAAAATCAATAGGGGTCATTTGCTGCTGGTGACCAACCTGCACACCAAGTATGAAGTTCCTGGGCCCAAGCAATCTTCAGTTATTGAGCGGAAACCATTTTTCAGCCAAAGGTCTCCGTGACCTTGACCTTTGCCTACTGACATCAAAATCAATAGGGGGTTATCTACGGGTTAGGACCAAGCTGCACACCAAGTATGAAGTTCATGGGTATAAGCGTTCTTGAGTTATTGAGTAAAACACATTTTTCAGCTGAAGGTTATCGTGACCTTCGACATTTGACCTTGTGACCTCAAAATCAAACAAATTCAATAAAGATCATTTACTGGTTAGGAACAACCTGCACACGAGGTATGAAGTTCCTCAACATAAGCATTCTTTAGTTATTGAGAGGAAACCATTTTTCAGCTGAAGGTTACCATGACCTTGACCTTTAAGCTAGTGACCACAAAATCAATAGGGGTCATCTACTGGTGGTTACCAACCTGCACACCAAGTATTAACTTCCATGGCCAAAGCATTCTACAGTTATTAAGCAAAAACAATGTTTCAGCTCATTATCACTGTGACCTTTCAGCTCAAGGTCACTGTGACCTTGACTTTGACCTCAAAATTGATAGGGTCTTCTACTGGGCATGGCCAACCTGCATACCAAGTATGGAGTTCCTCTGCCCAAGTGTTCTTTAGTTATTGAGCGGAAACCATTTTTTACCTCACAAGGTCACCATGACCCCTGACCTTTGACCTTCTGACATCAAAATCAATAGGAGTCATCTACTGGTCATGACCAACCTGCATACCAAGTATGAAGATCCTATGCCCAAGCGTTCTTCAGTTATTGAGCGGAAACAAGTGTGACGGATGTGACCTTGACCTTTGACCTAGTGACCTTAACATTAATAGGGGTCATTTGCTGGTGGTGACCAACCTGCACATCAAGTATGAAGTTCCTGGGCCCAAGCAAAAACTATTTATCAGCTCATTGTCACTGTGACCTTTCAAGCTCATGGTCACTGTGACCTTGACTTTAGACGTACTGACCTCAAAATCAATAGGGGTCTTCTACTAGGCATGGCCAACCTGCATACCAAGTATGGAGTTCCTCAGCCAAAGCGTTCTTCAGTTATTGAGCGGAAACCATTTTTTACCTCACAAGGTCACCATGACCTTGGACCTTCTGTTATCAAAATCAATAGGGGTCAGCTTCTGGTCATGACCAACCTGCATACCAAGTATGAAGTTCCTACGCCCAAGCGTTCTTCAGTTATTGAGCGGAAACAAGTGCGACAGACGGAAGGACGGAAGGACGGAAGGACGGACGGAACGGGCAAAAACAATATGTCACCCCCATGTAATGGGGGAGACATAATAATAATGTGAAGAACAAGAGCTGTAGATAGGACAGCGCACTCGACTTTTCAACCGCTTATTAGTTACTGAGATATGGACTCTTAGTTGCATGCTAAACTTTAACCAGAATTTCTGAGTCAAATAATAAAAGGCGATAATTTATATGCAAGATATAGTTATTATTTTTTTTACATAGGTTGATAATTGGAGAAGGGTTGTATAAAAGTTCCAATGCAATGTATCACCTAGTTATTGATATTAAATGTAGTTGCACGCAAAACTTAAACAAGAATTTCTAAGTAAAAAAGGGCCATAATTTATATTATATTCAGGATAGAGAAATCTAACTTGATTATTTTCATAAGTGTAACAGTTAGGAAAACTTGTAGTTTCAATGCAATACACCTTGTTGAAGCTGAGCTATGGTGAAATATATGAACTTGCATGCAAAACATTAACCAAGGTGTGACGCTGATGCGAACACCAGGGCGAGTACAACAGCTCACATATTCTCTGAATAGTCAAGCTAAAAGTCACAAAACACGCCCGTCCTGTTTTTTTGAGACCAATTAAGTATAGTGATAATTGGTTGTACATCAGGAAAATTTAGAGAGCAGACACTGTTAGTACAGTTTTGGCCATTTCAAGGGACATAAGTGTGTAGTGACTAAGATAACGTGGTAAGTTATCGAACTTGCCCAAGATAGTATGCTAATACACATTCTGACCAAATTTGGTGATGTTTGGACAAAGTTATTGAGCTGACAAGACCAATTTTAGGTAATTTCTATAATTAAAGGGCGATAACTCTCAATTGACTAAAGCAATATAGCTAGTTATCGAAGTTGTCTGAGATATTATGCCAATACACATTCTGACCCAATTTGGTGATGATTGGACGAAGGCTTCTAAAGTTATTGAGCTGACAATCCCGATTTTAGGTAATTTCTTTTATAAAAGGGCAATAACTCTTGATTGACTAAAGCGATATGCAGGGCCCGCGCTGTCGTTCGCCACTTTCGCCAAATGCGAAGATTATTTTAAAGTGGCGAAGTTATTTCATGAGTGGCGAATGTAAGTGGCGAAAGGTTTTTATCATCAACATTTACCTGTTTTGGATAGCAGTTTACGACATACAATGACTGTTTCCAATAATCTAATATAATGCACCGCCATTTGATTCATTGTCGGGAACCAGTGACCACTTTACGACACCCGTTCTTATCATTTTGACAGCTTGTGTATTTCACACTTGTTTTATTGTTGTGAAGTGTTAATTCAGCCTTTTAATCCGACTGACCAACAACTCTGAGCGATATTGATACATTAAAGGCCGTACATATGATAATTGGCAATAATTTGCAATTATAGATGCATTAAATATATCGGCAAGCTTTTTGAAGCAGGTTTAGACGATCGACGTAGGCCTTTCATGATTTAATGACAATGTAAGTTTGTCATTTTTGATTGGGAAAAATCTATTTAATTATGGGCGAGTACAAACAATTATTGGACCCATTGATGAGATTGCATATAAATATTTTTTCTCCTCTCCGTTTATCCCTGAAATTAAAGAAAATTGGCGAACAAATGGCTAAAATATTTGTCAAAAGTGGCGAAAATGAATGGCTCCTAAAAATAAAAAGTGGCTCCTGAAATTTAAAAGTGGCGAACTTTATTTCAATGTTGCGAAAGTGGTGGCGAAAGAAAAATTCAATCCAGAGCAGGCCCTGGATATGGCTAGTTATATAACTTGTCCGAGATATTATGCCAATACACAATCTGACCAAATTTGGTGATGATTGGACAAAGGCTTCTAAAGTTATTGAGCTGACAAGACCAATTTTAGGTAATTTCTATAATTAAAGAGCAATAACTCTCACTTGACTAAAGCGATATGGCTAGTTATCAAACTTGTCCGAGATATTATGCCAATACACATTCTGACCCAATTTGGTGATGATTGGACAAAGGCTTCTAAAGTTATTGAGCTGACAAGAATTTCTATAATTAAAGGGCAATAACTCTTGATTGACTAAAGCGATATGGCTAGTTATCAAACTTGTCCAAGATATTATGCCAATACACATTCTGACTAAATTTGGTGATGATTGGACAAAGACTTCTAAAGTTATTGAGCTGACAAGACCAATTTTAGGTAATTTCTTTAATAAAAGGGCGATAACTCTTGATTGACTAAAGCGATATGGCTACTTATCGAAGTTGTCCGAGATATTATCCCATTACACATTTTGACCAAATTTGGTGATGATTGGACATAGGCTTCTAAAGTTATTGAGCTGACAAGACCAATTTTGGGTAATTTCTATAATTAAAGGGCGATAACTCTTGATTGACTAAAGCGATATGGCTAGTTATCGAACTTGTCCGAGATATTATCCCAATACACATTCTGACCAAATTTGGTGATGATTGGACAAAGGCTTCTAAAGTTATTGAGCTGACAACATACTGGACGCAGGTAAAACTATAATACGATCCGTTTTTTCAAAACGGGCGTATAAAAACCTTCAACAAAGTAGTTACATCTAACCCAGTGTGCCACCGTAAATGTTGTTCTCAACCTTTTTCCAGTCACAACATGGCAGCCTCTTAATCTAACCATGCATTTTTCTGGTTAGAAAAAGTACTCAACACAACAGTTTTCAAGCAAGTAGCCAGCTACCTCCTCTCATTTCACTATTTTTAGCCCATTTGTTTTGTGCAAGACCAATGATGCTAGTCACAATGACTCAGAAAGAATCAAAGGCTGAGGGGTGTTATTCAAGATCCCTCGATTGAGAGCCCTTATTGCTACCAATAAGAATATTGTGTATCCTGCAACAAATTAAAATACTTACAGCATAATATGCACAATTTCTTTTCCTTCTGAAAGCAAAGATTCCATCAGGATCATTTTCATCTTCATGGTCAGATGGGGACATCTGGAAAATAGGTAACAATATAAGACATATGGAAAACAGAAATATTGATAATGACCATTACTTATGTCTTCTCAGGAGTTAATCAGCCTTTACATACAACAAAGGTTAGTTCAATATTTCTTATTTCATATGAACTCAATTCCTCTACCACCTAAAATTTTATGTTAAGATCATTCAAGCATGGAAATTTGAAATTACTTTTACAATAATATTATATAATGTTTCTTTGAGTAGTAAGACAATTAAAATTATATCAAATTAAACCTTTAACAAATAAAAACACTTTCTAAGGCCTCTGCAGCCGAGAACTTTTTTTAAAAAAAATGTTGCTAAAGGAAAATTGCTCAAAAAAAGTGACTTCTCCTTTTGCTAAAAAGTTTACAAAAGTTTTGTAATTACATCTTCAATAAGGGAAATTTCCCATATGTTTGCCTAGGTGTTTTCCGCGTTGTTTGCTGCAGATGTTTGTATGAGCAAAATGTTCACAAATTAAATCTCTACTTACTGGAGAAAGAACCTCTTCATCTGAACTAAAAATATCCGATGGTAACATAGAAACATCATTGTTATACAGGGGTTGAGCATTTGTATTTTGATTTGGCTGTTGTGATGTAGATGCTTTATGTTTCCGCTTTCGATATTCTCTTTTCTTTTTGTTGGTGACCGATTGCTCTTCCTGAAAAAGACATAAAGTTAAAATAATTATCAGTTTTAACCCTTTCCAAAACAGACACTTTCTGCAAAAAACTGTTTTCAATTTTCAATATTATGCTTACTGAATTTATACAACTATTGTTCTTTCATGGATAGTTTTCATATTTTGACTAAATATTTTTAACGCTTTCTGATACAGAATTGTTGTATGTTGGAAAGGGTTACAAAGATCTATTAATCCTATAAAATCTGGTCAATAGAAACTAGAAATATCACTGAAGGTGATGAATACCCCCAGCTGATGCCTGACAATATATCATATGTGTTAAGTCAAGGGGCCATAACTCATTTAAAAATAATTTCAGTGCAACACGCCGACAATATGCACAACTAGGCTTGGTTGGTATCAATCATTCTTGTGAATTCTGAACAAGGGTTGCTGAGAAATAGTGTTCACAAGTAATGTCCACAGACAAACCAGCAATCGTGACTCTTATATAGCCCCCATACACTATGTATCTGGGGGTATAATGAATTTGGACTTAATCATGTTGTACAATATCAATCTTGAAAATACATAGAGGATATTTGTTTGTTTTGAGTGGATATGGAATATATCTCATCGAGACGTGATACAATTGAATATTTTCACGAGCGCGTAGCGCGAGTGAAAATGTTTAAATTGTATCACTTCGAGTTGAAATATATTCCATATACACTCAAAACAAACAAATTTTCTTTTTATTTAATGACAAATTGATGAAAAACAAATAATATACCCATTATGTATTTCTTTATATATAACTTGTGTAGTATAACATGACCGAATACTAGGAAAATGACGTCACGTCAGCGGTTTGACGTCATAATGTTAGTCTCTTTGACGTCATTTATTCATATTCCACAGTGTGGAATAAGGATTTTATATTTCACTCTGATAAACAGCAAATTCATTGGTTGTCATATAATAAAAGTTCATATTCTAGGATAATTCAGCAAAATAATCATAATTTTAGATCATAGATAAAACATTGTTAAAAATATTGTAGAACAGGAGAATTTGTTCCAAAAATCTATCCACAAAGTTCGAACTTCCAAGAGGTTGTCTGTTTTGTTTAATAATAATGAATACATATCAGTAAGAATAAGAATATACAGATGAGGAAACTCGCAAAAAGATGCTACTTCATTCAAAATTAAAATTATGACCCATCACCCATAACAACATATACCTACCGAAGAGCCCCAGTCTCTCCAAGTGTATGGGGAAATAAATGGAGGTAACTTGTGACGTATAGATTCTGCTTCTCCAAGCATATTCCCGTCAAAATCTTCCAATTGAAATCTGGAAATGAAAAAAAGTTCATGTACCATATCAACTTGTTTAAATCATTTTCAAGTTAACCCTTTCCCTCATATAAACGCTTTCTGACGCCTCTGCAGCAGACGGCTTTTTGAAAACAAAGTGACAAAAGAAGAAATTGCACATAACGTGCAATTTCTCCTTTTGACACAATGTTTTCCACTTTTTGTCATAGGTTATCCATTCAATTATAGAGATTTTCTATGTTCTGACAAATTACGTTCAAAGTCGTCTGCTGCAGAATGGTCGTATGAGGGAAAGGGTTAAACTTAATTTGTTGAATCAAGAATTCCCGCCAAGATAAAAAAAATAGCCGAATGCTTGGGCCACCTTGATATACCAGTTACTGAAAATACATGTTCACAAGGTTTTTATAAAGTTGAACCAGTTTCATACTTGGATTTGATGGAGATAATGAATGTTCTGGGGATTTTTTCATAAAGATTGGATGAAAAATGCGTCATCTAATGTGATTTTTGACCCAGTTATTTGAACCTAATAATGATAAGATGGAGATGAATCTTCTGATGAACCCTAATGATTTGATGAAGAATGAGGCTTCTTAGAGCGCTCAAATGTTTTTTCTAAAATTGTCTATTGACCTAGTTGTTTACTCCACATGAGTTTAGACTTTGACCGAGATGTGATGGAGATAAAAGTTCTAATGAACTTGGCATCTAGTTATGATGTTCAATATGGCCTTTACTGTTTACAAGGTAATTGTGACATAAACTGTTGTATACATATAAAATATTCAAAGACAGTTCAAGTGGACATGTTGTGTGACATTTCCTTATGTTGGTTAACATTTTCATATAGTTCTAATCAAATCCATTCATCCGTGCCTTAGAAATAGCTCAAGAAGGGTGGACAAACAGGACACCAAACCAATATCCCATCCACCTTTGGCAGGGATAACAAAAGCCATAGAAAGAAGGAATAATCATTATCAAAATTAATTTCATTACATTTCAATGATTAATTAAATACATTATAACATGTCATGCATTTCTTACATATTTATAGCAGATGTTATTTGATAACATCTTTGCCCAAAAAGGGAAAATCACTATATATCAAAGTTAAGTTATAGAATCGAGTTTAAAGCATTGTGTCAAAAAAAGAAATTACTTGTTTTGGACAATTTCTCCTCTGGCACATCGTTTTTCACTATTATTTGTAGAAAAATATTTCTACCAGATTATCTCAAAATCGAAGTGCAGTTTCAGAGAAGTATATCTGGGTTTTTTCATTTGACATTTTTTCTGATGCTGCAGCAACCAGTTCCTTCTTAGATTTTGTTTATAACGAGGACCACCAAAGGGTCATTCCTGTGAGGTATGGTTGAAATTAACCCAGTAGCTTACTATGAGATGTTGTTCCAAGAAATTGTTGACGTTTGACAAAGGATGATAACCAGGTGACAATATCTTACCCAAGCACTATATGCTCTGTTCAGCTATAAATGCAACTATGGCTGCCATAATGGCAATTGTTTACCATGATTCTCATCATTGTTGGCGCTTATAAGGATGTTATAACATAAGAAAATCCTGAAATAAGCAAATATCTAGGAAGAACAAATACCTTTTTTCCACTACTTCAATAGACAACTGCAACATTTCTTTCTTAGTTTTCTCTCGCCGTTTGATAAATTCCAACAATGTCCTACAAGTAGAAGAAATTGCACTTGCACATAATCTGGGTTTTTAAAAAGCATTTTGTACTAACTCTTTCCAGCATGTAGATGCAACTTCTAAAAACATTGTGGAAAAGGAGAATTTGCATATTAAAATGAGCGATTTCTCCTTTTGCCATAATGTTTCAACTCAAGCAAATAATTAAACTGTAATTTATGATGAATTTCTAAAACGAATTTTCTATATGTTTTCAAAATTGCATTCTGTAGATTTGTTGTATGTGGGAAATGGTTAATAAACAACATTTCGGTTCCTCAGGAAATATCCTCTTTTCCAAATTATCATTGAAACTATCTTAATATTTTCATTGTACAAGTTTGAAGATTGCAACTTAAACTGTTCCATGGGGCATATGAGAAGTCACTTCATACAATAGTTAACTTAATCATTGACCATTAGATTGAAAAGTAATTAATCCTTAACAGAAAACATTCACAACCGTATACTTTAAATTCTCAATAACACTTTATAGGACATTTAAAGACTAGTCTGGGTTGGCTGTATTTAATTGTTAACCTCACAAGCAATTCTTATTACTAAACATCTTGAGAAACAAGAGAAAAATCTTGAAATTCCAAACTATAATTTTGACACAGTTGAAAACATTGTTGGAAAAGGAGAAGAAAATACTCATTCTCAACAATTTCTCCTTTCCAGAAAGAGTGTTACTGCAAAGGCAGTAGACATGGTCATTATCAGGCTAAATGTTAGGATATAATAGCAGGACACAAGACTGACAGAAAGTATTCTAGTCTCAGACAAGGTTTAAGAACTAAATAACCATTTCACCAACTCTACTAGAGAAAAGAGGGATTAATAGACTACACAATCAGTGATATTAATTGATAATAATTAACCCTTTCCAAATCACAAAAAATCTGCAGAAGACAACTGAAAACCTTTTGGCAAAAATATGAAAAACTCTATAAATATAAATGAAAGATTTATTTATTGATATAATTAAAAACATTGTGGCAAGTGGAAATTGCCCATCAAGAGCATTTTCTTCCTTTACCATAATATTTTCAAATATCATCGACTGCAAGTGTGTCTTCATGTGGGAAAGGATTAAGCAGGAACACAACATCTACAACTGGAAGCTAGATTCATCCTTTAGCAGAGCTTAGTTTGATCTATATTTTGTGAAAACGATTACAATTAATCTTAACATGCGCAAGTAATGCCTTTCTGATTTCCATTATCAAAAGTATTGTGATTTTAAAATTTGTTTTCAAATCATATGAGATGCATACTTACCACCTATAGGCATAAGTGCTAAACAGACAGGGCTAATATTAGGTGTAAGTGAAGTACAAACAGAATCAGAAAAGGCCTAAGAATGGTTAAAGCATTTCCAGTGACTCTTAGCACTTACACTGCCCGACTGAGATCACGGCGAAGCTTTAACATCTTCTCATAGGATGTCTCGTCATTCTTTCGATTCTGTTCGAAAGGAAAACAGAATTATTCTTAGTATGACATTTCAAAACTTAATTTTCTTATCAAAACGAAAGACTAAAAACATTCAAGACGAATAAAACAACCCACTAGACATAAATTTATCAATTGCAATAACTTAAATTCCAAAATAAATCTGTCCAAAATGTTAAGGTTCCTTAAATTTAAATGCAACAAACAATTTTAATGGCTACAAACTCAATGCAGGTCCAGATTTAACCATGGGTGGGAAGGATCATTCAAAGTTATAAATTTCTACTGTCAACATTCTCATTATGCATTTAATCTCATATAGACGCTTTCTGAAGCCTCTGCAGCAGACAGCTTTTTGAAAACATTGTGACAAAAAAAGAAATAGCTCAAAACGAGCAGTTTCTCCTTTTGCCACAATGTTTACCACTTTTAGTCATAGGTTATCCATTAAATTATAGAGATTTTATATCTTTTGACAAAATATGTTCAAAGTCGTCTGCTGTAGAATTGTTGTATGAGGGAAAGGGTTAACTCTTTACACAAATTATTATTTAAGAAGAGTTCAGCTTGTGAGGTCAATATTATTCCTCTAATGTTTTCAATACAGACTAATTAAAACAGTACAATCACAGTACTTGAATTGTTAAAAGCAATGAAATACCTTTCTTGTTTGCATTTTCTCTGTTCGTCTCCTAAAAGCAACATATGGGTTGTTGGTTGTAGAGCCATCTCTTTTTTCAGTCTTAACACTCACAATAAGTGGATGCTGCTGCAATTCCAAAGACAAAAGAAATTGTTCAAAACTGTCTCTTGTAGGTCACTAGGTGTTGCCAAACAACTTGAATTAACCGTTTTTCCTGATAAAGACTTAAAAAGGCCCTTCATAAGATGTCTTACAATGTAAACAAGTACCTATTCATGTTGTTCTTCCATCAGCTGTACATGATGTTCAACAAATAACACTTATTTAGCAAAGAACCAAACATGACAAAAACGTTACAAGTTTGGATATTTTTTCTCAATATTGATGGGTCTTTTAATTTTATGCAATACTTGACTTCATTTCATAAAGTTGTAAATTTGTGCCACACTTTGAAAAAGAACAACATATAAATTGTTGCTTAGACCCAACTTTAACATCTTTATTAATCTACAGGGCTCTCACGAGGGGGCGATTTGGGCGAAGTGGTCGCCTAAAAATTTCTGACTTCGCCCACTCACTCGATCAAAGCGAAGTCGGCTTCGCCCAAAATCTCAGTCAAAGCGAAGTCAGCTTCGCCCAAAATCTCAGTCAAAGCGAAGTTGACTTCGCCGACAATTTTGTCCTTTCATCGGACACTGTTAAAATGATCACGGTCACGCACCATGTCAAATCGATTTATACAGTTCTCGATATACACTGTTGCGTAATCAGTAATTTGACAACTGAGAGTGTATATCTATTAAAAGCTGAAGAATCGAATCATTTAACACACACAATGACTTGGAACCGATTGTCCAATCAAAATCGTGCCCTTTAGTCCAATTTGCATAATCAAAGAACCGATTGTCATATCATATATTATGACGCCCCCCCCCCCCCCTGATAAAACATTAAATACGTATCCGATGTAAATAAGATGGGAGTTGAATTATGTTTTAACCCTTTCAATAGTATAAATAATATTGTGAATCTATTCATGGTTTAATGAGATAATCGTCTTCAATAATTGAGAAAATGAGAATTTTTCAGATATTATTTTAGGGGTTTCATAATAAATGCTGTAGCATGGGGGTGTCGTAATATTTGGAATTAACCAATCAAAAGACAATACCTCAATTCTACTTGTATGTTTGGCCGATACAAATAATTTTTGTTGTTTATGACACTTACAACAGATTTCTTTACAAAATGCCAGAAACCTTCACACAGCGAGTAAAATGTAGCTTCATTAATTATATTTCGGCGACTTTAGAACACAATGTTCGGATCGCAAACCCGATACAAATAATTTATGTTGTTTATGACACTTAAGACCGACTTAAAATAATAAAACATTCATCTTTGTTTAAGTAAATGTGTTCTATCCCAAACGATGCGATGCGTAACGACACACAAGAAATATCACTTCTCCATTAAGTCTCCCCACTTCGCTCTAAATTGCCTGGAGGGAGAAGTCACTTCTCCCTAAAATTTAAGCCTAGTGAGAGCCCTGATCTATACTGAATTTTAAAATGTGCTTTTCTAAAAGTCATAGAAAAATAATATTTGTGACAAAAACATTCTCATAAACGTGATTCAAACTTTGTTTTACAGCAATCAGTTTAATTCAGATTAACTTCTTTTCCCATTACATACATGCAATGAAACTAATTGTGTAAACTCATTGCGTTACTCATTTCATAAGCAATTAATCTTACTCTTATAAAGAATGAGACTAAATATGCTCAATTTGGTGGAAAACTACGTCTTCATAAAATTGTTGATAGAAGTCATGCAGCAAAGGGCAATTATTTGCATTATATGAAGGATAGAGTTATCTAACTTGATTGTTTACGCAGGTGTGATGGTTGGGAAGGGTTTGTATGTATCAATGCAATGCATAATGTAGTTACTGAGATCTATACAGACTACTAATGAAGTTGCATGCACAATTTAAGGCAGAACTTCTTTAAAGTAAAAAAAAAAAAGGACCATAACTTGCATATATCTAACTTGGTTATTTACATAGGTGTGATAGTTGGGAAGCTTTGTAGAATGTTTAATGCAATACATGTTGTAACTGAGCTATGGTGAAATATACTTGGATACAAAACCTAAACCAATGTAAGAAGTCAATACACTGGCGAGTACAATAGCTCCCATATTCTCCAAATAGTCAAGCTAAATAACTTTTGAATTGACTGAATATCTCCAAATAATCCACTAAGAAGCATTAATTAAAAAGCAAATTGGTTTTCCCTGAATCATCAGTTATTAATTCATCTCATGAGCTGCAGCTTACATTATAACAAATACATTTTGATCATTCACTGAAACAAACGTATATCCTCTATGGCATGTTATCTATCTTAACATAAACTGGTAGTTATTAACCAATGTTACAATAACATCGGACTAAGTACCAGGGCTGTACAAATCCCATAGCCCGACGTCCGGGACAAGTCATAAATCGCATCGGGCAAGTCGCTAATTGCAACATCTCAGTCCCGGACAAGTGGCATTTTCCAAAAATCCACGTCCCATTATATCAACCCATTTACGTAACAGTGAATGTAAATTCCTGTGTCTGGTAGCCCGGCTTAATTACTATCACACATGTCTGTCGTGTATAAATTTGACTATGTTGCATGTGACCATAACAAATCAATAACAGTAGGCGGAGTTAACCACCTGTCAGATCGAGTGATTTCAGCCAACCGAATCGCGTCAGTAATAGTCGATTAACGTGATATATATGTATCCAATAAGGCTGTCCAATCATAAGTGTCAATTGTTCCTTGGGGCTGGGTTATTTCATGAAAGCTAGGGAATTACCTATGGATCGGTCTCATTAAAATATTCCCGTAAATGTATTTTGATCCATATTTCTACTTTCGGTATGCGATGTTTGCAAACTGGTGCAAACCGGTTCAGAAAGACTTGGAAGAAATTTTCGCCATGCAGAAGTAAATAAAATAAATTAGATACAAATTAAAGACAATACGACGACTGCTAACAATTATCTTGCCGTTTATCAATTTGAAATACCTTCAGATCGACATAATATTCGTAATATCAGGGACACAAAGAAAATTGTTTGGAATGAAATATATAAATGATTCCCCCCGAGTATGATAATTGCCCAATCACGGCTTTGTTTACCAAAATTAATTAGCATAAACGGCGGGAAAAAAATCATATGACTTAATAGTTGCGATTTCATTGGATGAAATGAGAAATTGGGTGAATGACATTCGCGACCTGACGACCCCGATGTTTACATTCAACGCTGTTTACCGATTTCTAATTCTCAAAGTAGGGAACCATGATTAACATTGCGCAATCATCAAAATGGCGGCTATGTTGCGAATAATACCGCAACACCAATCTGACTATTTAAAGTACCCCGATCTGACTAAATGTAAATGCGTAGCGTTAATAGGAGATGATTTTAATGAGATTGACCGCAACACATGAAACAAATTTAACGTTTTGTTGTCTTTCATTTTTTTTGACAATATTTTTTGATTTAATAAACTACATTGAACCTGATAAATTTGACTTTCGGTTAATAAAATTGATTTTTTTTAATATGTCTTTCTTTGTAAAACTGACCCTCGTATAGAACACTGCCCTGTTTCGGTGAGGGACCTAAATCGGTGACCTTATTATTTTGTTATCTTCAATTTGAAAAGTGCTATTGCATCATTTGACTATGTTGTCTCAAGTTTATAGCTTTTGAATCTTTTGTAAATATGGATAAAATACATACATTTTATGCAGAATATTTCAAATAACCCAGTGAAAAATAATCTCTTTTCCAAATTTCATTTTTTTTTTTTACTGAATGCTGCACTACAGGTCTTTTGCAATAATGTTATTTGAATTGGTCACTACCCTTAAATCATGTACATTGTGTGCTCTTAATGTTATCTTTATACAGAACTAGAAAAAAAACCCACTAAAAAACAATTAAAACACTCAAGAAACCGCGATCCGGGCTACCACACAATTATTAAATTTGTCGCATGTTAAACTTGGTGTGCAGAAAAGTGGGACAAGTGAGAATCTTAGCAGGACAAGTGGCATTCTGAAAGTCACTTGTCCTGGACAAGTGGCTGAATTTTTTTTTTGTACAGCCCTGAGTACTACAAAGTTAAAGAAACTCTAACACAGAAAATAAGTCAATTTACTTACTGTTTTCAAGCGTTTATTCAACCAATAGTCATACACTGCTATAATGAGATCATCATCTTCCTTTAACAGAAGTTTGGCCTCTCGCAGTGTGACCACTTGCTGACCACTGCCTTTTTCTAGCCTGTCTAACATTTCCTCAAATTTCAAAGGAGTAATTTCCATTTTCTTTGCCTGTTCATTCAACCAAGTTTCATCATCTGAATCCATGTCATAGTCTGGGATTTCTTGATCCATTCCAAATGCTGTAAAATTCAAGCATTTCAATCTAAACATGATAGATGCTTTAAAAATTGCAAAAATAAACAAGAGCACCGCGTACGGCACAGACGCTCGACTGATAGGGAGAAAACAGGAAAAACAAGAGCGCCAAATGTCACAAAAAACGCCCGTCCTGTTTTATTGAGACCAAGTATAGTGGTAATTGGTTGTACGTCAGCCAAACTTAGAGAGCGGACACTGTTAGTACAGTTTTGGCCATTTCGATAACGTTGTAAGTTATCAAACGTAACCAAGATATTCTGCCTATAAACATATTGTCTAAATTTGGTGATGATCGGATAAAGGCTTTACAAGTTATTTAGCTGACAAGACCAATTGTAGGTAATTTCTATAATTAAAGGGCAATAACTCTCTATCGACTGGAGCAATATGGCTAATTATCGAACTTGTCCAAGATATTACGCCAATACACATTTTGACTAAATTTGGTGATGATTGGACAAAAGCTTTTAAAGTTATTGAGCTGACAAGACCAATTTTAGGTAATTTCTATAATTAAAGAGGGATAACTCTCAATTGACTAAAGCGATATGGCTAGTTATCAAAATTATCCGAGATATTATGCCAATACACATTCTGACTAAATTTAGTAATGATTGGATAAAGGCTTCTAAAGTTATTGAGCTGACAAGACCAATTTTGGGTAATTTCTATAATTAAAGGGCGATAACTCTTGATTGACTAAAGCGATATGGCTCGTTATCGAACTTGTCCGAGATATTATCCCAATACACATTCTGACTAAATTTGGTGATGATTGGACAAAGGCTTCTTAAGTTATTGAGCTGACAAGACCAAATTAGGGTAATTTCTATAATAAAAGGGCAATAACTCTTGGCTAGTTATCGAACTTGTCCGAGATATTATCCCAATACACATTCTGACTAAATTTGGTGATGATTGGACAAAGGCTTCTAAAGTTATTGAGCTAACATACTGGACGCCGCCCGCCCGCTAACCCGCCCGCCGCAGGTAAAAGTATAATACGATCCGTTTTTTTTAAAACGGGCGTATAAAAAGCTGAGCTAAACAAAAAACCTTAACCAGACGACCACGCTGCCGCCGCCGCCAGGGTCATGACAATAGCTCACGTTTTTTCACAAGTCGAGCTAAAAAGGATGAATCAAAATGACCCTTTTACCATTTAAAGCTAAATATGGATCTGTGAATGTCGTACTGATGTACTATAGTCACTGTGAGCGTGACCCAAGTCAGTGAAACGTAAACCCTTCCAAGCTCCGACACTGAACCGGTGCACGAAGAATAAAACGATTCTGTCATTCAACAAATGAAAGTGTTTGATTGACAACATTGTTTCCTACAGCCATATCCTAGTTATTGTGACCTTGACCTTTGATTTAGGTTGGTAAAACACGAACATTTCCAAGCTCTCTTGATACTGAACCTATGAATTGACTAATTAAGGAATTACGGACACAAATGAAAGAGCAAGAGCAGTGACATCGTTTCATAGACCTATTAGTCACTGAGACTGTGATCTTGGTCAGTGAAACACAACCTCATACAAGAGATGATGCTTGTGAAAATATTTATTAAGTTTCATAACTATCAGATCAATGAAGTTGCTATTGATGATGTTGATTGGTTGTATTAATACAGTCACTTTGACCTAGGTTAAGTGAAACGCAAACTTGTACAAGAGGCATTGCTTGTAAACATGTCATAAGTTTCAAAAGTTTTAAAAAATTGGTTAAAATGAAATTGCTAGGGAGACAACATCGTTTGGACGGAACAGATTGAACCCTTTATCCCTGTGACGACCTCCTCATGCGGGGATGATATAAAAAGTAAATTACACAATAGAGTTGGAAAAATGCTTGCAAACAGAGAAGTTTATCTTCTTATGAGCAACTTCTCTTTTTGTCACAATGTTTTCAAAAGTTGTCTGTTGTAGATGTGTCAATAGGTGTATACATGTGGTAAAGTGTTAAGCCAATTATGTGTGCCAATGGCTTGCAAATATTGGCCTACAAAGACTTTCTTCCATGTACTTATAAATCAATATCTTATTTCTACTGATAGTGATTAACTTAAAATTATAATAGACAGCGAGAGATGAAACTCTTCTGTGACACTTTTTAACTTATAACTCACATTCCAACTTCATTGCATTTTTGTTCCCCCACAAAAAAAGTTATACATGTACAAGAAAAGAAATTAAAATTGGACTATTGGGACAGGCCGATTAGTCTTTAAGCTCTGTATTGCTTCAACATTCCACAAGGTTGACCGTTGTCTTTGTTACCTTACATAGCTTATTCAATCATTGGTAATCATATTATGTGCTGTAAGTTTTAAAACAGAGATTACCTTGCAAATGGATGTACTGTTTGGACTGCTTGTAATCATCCTTGTAGAGTTTACTATATCTGCCTGTTATCTCCTCAATGTCTGGAATTGGTATAACAAGTGCCTCTGCAGTACCATACACCTGTTGTGCCGACAAGGCTCTTTGTAAATGATGTTCCTGAAATTACCAAATATGAAGTTAACCCAAACTTATTCTGTATATATCATTTATCATATAATGACCATTTTTGAACAAGTCAAAACCATAAGTATAAAAATCTAACCCTGACTGACAGACCTATTACCTAAGCTGATGAAGGCAATTCAAAATATCAATGCACACACAAGATAATCAGTCAGAGAACATCTGTTCAATGGTGGTAAATACAGGCAAGAGTTTAAGGGAGAAACATATTTTTTAAAACAAAGGGACATTCTTTTAATAAAACTAAAAGTCAATACAAATGATCTTACTCTCGTTTTTGTGTGTTTTAACCCATTTAAAATCTAGAGTGACCTAAATTTTTCCAGTTTGTCATTCCAACAGGTTTACCAAAAATGTATTTAAGTTAACCGAATCAAATATTTATAGTTCTTATTCGTACAAGAAGTATAGGACGTTGGGCCGATACTTTTTTTTATTTTTTTTATCTAGTCAATGTTTAACCTGTGGTTTGACGTTTCAAGGAAATACAATAAATTATTGTGGACAATTCAAATTTTTCGTCGTTGAAAAATAGAATTTTCACATGACTGCAATAGCTTTGCTTTTTAGGGGGTTTATGCCATCTTCAACGCTACTTCAGTTATATCACGGTGACAGTTCACATAATCATGATCCCTCATTCCCTGGATTAACAAACCAGTAATAGGCTAGGAAATGTGCCTTGCCCAAGGGCACTCAATCGTCATATAACCCATATATATCGTCATATAAGCCCAACTTGGGATTGAAGCCAGGTAGGCCGGTTTCAAATCCCCAACACTAACCACGGACAGATTCCAGTTGACTGCAATTAATCCTGGTCAACTCTGTCGTGACAGTATACAAGTATATATAATATGTATGTAGTGTCTGATTTTTTCGACGGCCTCTGAAGTATATCACAAACTACTTTTATTGATGATAATGTAAATTGTTTAGTTATGATATTCTGATACTTCTGATACTTCATACTTTTCTTATTCTAAATTAAAAAGATTGTTTTGTGTTCCTTTTAAGTTTTCATTTTCCCCTTTCACGCAATATTCATGAAAATGGTTTACTTTACTATTTTATTACAAAATGTCTAGAGCCACTGACACTAGAACCACAAACTTAGATTGTGTTGTTTTATATAGGGCTACAGATAAAAAAGCAAAAGAATTGTCAACAAGAGCGCCAAATGTAACAAAATATGCCTGTCGTGTTTTTTTGAGACCAAGTATAGTGATAATTGGTTGTACGTCAGCCAAACTTAGAGAGTGGACACTGTTAGTACAGTTTTGGCCATTTCGAGGGACATAAGTGTGTAGTGACTAAGATAACGTGGTAAGTTATCAAACCTGACCAAGATATTTTGCCCATCAACATATTGTCTAATTTTGGTGATGATCGGATAAAGGCTTCACAAGTTATTTAGCTGACAAGACCAATTTTAGGTAATTTATATAATTAAAGAGTGATAACTCTCGATTGACTAGTTATCAAACTTGTCCGAGATATTATGCCAATACACATTCTGACCAAATTTGGTGAAGATTGGACAAAGGCTTCTAAAGTTATTGAGCTGACAATCCCGATTTTAGGTAATTTCTTTTATAAAAGGGCATTAACTCTTGATTGACTAAAGCGATATGGCTAGTTATATAACTTGTCCGAGATATTATGCCAATTCACAATCTGACCAAATTTGGTGATGATTGGACAAAGGCTTCTAAAGTTATTGAGCTGACAAGACCAATTTTAGGTAATTTCTATAATTAAAGAGCAATAACTCTCAATTGACTAAAGCGATATGGCTAGTTATCAAACTTGTCCGAGATATTATGCCAATACACATTCTGACCAAATTTGGTGATGATTGGACAAAGGCTTCTAAAGTAATTGAGCTGACAAGACCAATTTTAGGTAATTTCTTTAGTAAAAGGGTGATAACTCTTGATTGACTAAAGCGATATGGCTAGTTAACGAACTTGTCCGAGATATTTGGTGATGATTGGACAAAGGCTTCTCAGGTTATTGAGCTGACAAGACCAATTTTAGGTAATTTCTATAATTAAAGGGTGATAACTCTCAATTACTGAAGAGATATGGCTAGTTATCAAACTTGCCCGAGATATTATGCTAATACACATTCTGACCAAATTTAGTGATGATTGGACAAAGGCTTGTTAAGTGATTGAGCTGACAAGACCAATTTTAGGTAATTTCTATAAGTAAAGGGCAATAACTCTTGATTGACTAACGTGATATGGCTAGTTATCAACCTTGCCCGAGATGTTATGCCAATACACATTCTGACCAAACTTGGTGATGATTTGACAAAGGCTTCTAAAGTTATTGAGCTGACAAGATCAATTTTAGGTAATTTCTATAATTAAAGGGCGATAACTCTTGATTGACTACAGCGATATGGCTAGTTATCAAACTTGTCCGAGATATTATGCCAATACACATTCTGACCAAATGTGGTGATGATTTGACAAAGGCTTCTAAAGTTATTTAGCTGACAAGACCAATTTTAGGTAATTTCTATAATTAAAGGGTGATAACTCTCGATTGACTAAAGCGATATGGCTAGTTATCAAACTTGTCCGAGATATTATGCCAATTCACATTCTGACCAAATTTGGTGATGATTGGAGTTGGACAAAGGCTTCTAAAGTTATTTAGCTGACAAAATACTGGACGCCACCCGCCCACCGCAGGTAAAACTATAATACATTCCGTTTTTTCAAAATAAGAGTATAAAAATCAATTCTTTTTAAAATGATGAGTACTCAAAAGCAACTTAAAAGTAAATAAAGCAATTGTTTACATTTGGGGTAGCATTTTGACTGTTACTTAAGTTTAAAAAAAAATGCTGATGATACTAAACTGTACAAAGTAATAAAAACAAATAAAGATAGCAAAAATCTACAGGAAAACATATTTAAGGCCTGTGATTGGGCAACAAAATGGCAAATGAACTTCAACACCAAAAAAACACCAAAGTCATGCACCTAGGCCCTAGTGAAACCATAGAATATTATACAAAAGATTCAAACAACATTTATACCAAAATAACAGAGGTAGATCAAGATCTAGGAGTAGGAGTCATCTTTAACAAAAAACTTAACTTTAACGCACATAATGACATATTAAGTACACAAGTTAACATAGCAAACAGAAACTTGGGCCTAATCAGCAAAAGCTTTATGTTTATGGACCAAGTTATGTTTCTCCAACTGTACAAAGCCTTAGTAAGACCACACCTCGAATATGCCTCAGTAATATGGGCACCCAAGTATCTGAAAGATTCAAAAGCAATCGAAAACGTGCAGAGACGAGCAACCAAATTACTAGTACAATTACAAAACAAAAAGTTAAACTATCAAGATATGCTAAAAAGAATACGACTACCCACCCTTGAATACAGGAGGAAAAGAGCAGATATAATACAAACTTATAAACTTATCAAAGGAATCGACAAAACATTGTGTAAATGATTTGGACTACAGGCCGACTTACCCATTTCATTTGCAAAAGTTGTCCATGATAACAATCAAATGTCATAATTAAGTTTATTACGCCGGTTCGATAAATGCGAAAAAAACATTCACAGGAGGTTTAGACCAAGTTGCAAAATAAAGAATAGATGATAAAATGAGCAAGCAGGTGTCTTAATTGGTTTGGACTATCACAATCTCTCTATGATCTATCTTCTCCTATTATTATTTATAGATATAAATCATTCAAAAGTCTTAGACGAGATTGTGACAATACGAAATATAATTGTATTATGATTTATTGCATCATAATTGTATTACAAGTTGTGTATGCCTTTGGTTCAAACGGTAGTTAGCTCCTCTTCATTATTTTTTCTTTCTCTCTATCCTAATCAATATCACGTGACACGTTACTAAAAATAGTAACATGCGTAAATCCATTTTTAGAGCAAATTGAGGTAAGGGACAAGTTTAACTTAACCCGAAAATGTGAGACATATAATATATGTTATTTCTGACCTTGCATAGACCTTCAATTTTTAAGTTTACCAAAACGAATTCCGTCATAAATATCATTCAATATGGCGGCTTGGATCCACATCATCAGAACTCAATGTGCTTACCGTTTCCTCCTCTTTCTCCATTCCAGTCGGCATTTGCGGTACCGATCGGTTGATTGTTGCAAAGTCAGGGAGGTCTGGAATTTCGTCAGCCTTAAAAACAGGCATTGGCCTCGCGGCGTCCAGCGCCCGAGCTCGGAACGTCACTTTACTCATCGTGTTTGACCCGATTCAGCCTGAAGTGACGGTCACCATGAGGAATTTTCCAAAAATATGCAAATATACTGGTTCAAGATGAACCAAACATTAGTTGTCCATTGGAACAATAACCTGTCATTTGTATTTGTTTATAAACTTCACAAATAAGCAACACAGTAAGCCATTATGAGCGTTTGAATGTTCACATATTTCACGATTTTTTCATTTTTCATCATGGCGGCCAAGAAAGCCACTGAATATCAGACCCATAATCCAGCGAAAACAAAGTGCTCGCGCATGCTCACTAGGCCCGAACAAAGCACGTGGTAATCCTACACATACCCTTTTCTCTGCTATTCTAACTAGGTAAGACAATTTTAGATAGTTTGAATCAAAGTTATTTATGGTATGTCTGAGTTGATTTTGATTATCAAATCTGCAAGTTATTTGGGGAAAAGATGGAATAAATTCAGCATATATCGGAAAATGTTACGGTATCAATTTATACGATACATTTGTAAACACTGAAAATATTTGCTGCACGTAGGCATCCACATGTAGTGAATAGTACTTCTCTGTTCGTGTGGAGATCTCCTATTTCCACAATGTATTCTCGAATCTATCGTCTGCTGCAGAGACGTTCAAAGGGCATTCTAAGGAACATTAGTTTTACTGTAATAGACTGAAGCTGTCGTGTGAATTAAGACTATATGTTACCTTGTTTTCGCATTCCAGATACTTTTGGATTTGGAGGGGAAACAAGATTAAAGGATTGTAACTAAGAATTTTTATTTCATTTTATGAAAAGAAGAACCCCACAAAAGACTCAATAGAAAACTTATATATCACCCACATATTATAAACCAGTCGCATTCATAGTAAATAAAGGGAAAGGCTAAAACATGTAACATATCGGATTTCTTTTATATTTTTTGATAATGTTATATTTTAGGCATATTTCAATGAAATAAAACCACAACAATTTTCGGTTTTTGTGCCAGTGCCAAGTCATTCCAGATCTAGATGTTTATGTTATTTCAACTCGAACTACGAAACAACCTAATACTTCAGGAAATCAAACTGGCAATAGATTCGTGACATATTTTGTGCAAAAACTAGCTTTAAATATTGCCTTTTCATTGAATGCAAAATCAACGTAGGCCTATTGAATGTGCCTCAATGGTCAAAGTTTGAAACCTGTTTTGAATAACAAGTCTTTCCGATAACAGGAATAGGTAAATCTTCGTCAGTAAGCTAAAGGGTCACGTATACATATGAACGGCATGAGTATAATATGTTAACTGTTTACCTGACAGGTTTTTGTTTCTGAAAAAGGGGAAGGGGCCTTAGGGGGCTTTTGAGAAGGGGAAAATTTCGCGGCGTTTTAGAAAAAAAAGGGGGGAAATTGTAAACTAGAGTAATGTGCATAATGTGCATGTTTAACTTTTATCATTACAAGGCCATCTCTCTATTTTTCATGTTCTTGAACTCCCCCACTAGATTGTCATAATCCAGTTCACTCAAACTATACCACTGTCAAGGGTCGAAATTAGCAAGATTTTCTACTTGCATTTTTTCGCAAGTGTTATTTTTTGTTACTTGCTAAATGAGAAAACATTTTTAATTTTTGAGAACTTATTAGAACTTTAATTTTAAGTAACACATTGTGAACTATAATAGTGCAATACACTGTTATGGTCAATCATGAATGTAATGTAAACATGGTAGTCCAAAACATGCTGTGAAAAGAAGCTGCTGAGACTGTCAGATATACAGCATAGTCTAGAAACTGTGTTTCAATTTCTGGCTCCATATGGCAAAGTATGAGGTATTTTCTGTCTTAGTCCAGACAACAACCATCTTGTCACAGCAGTTTTTGGGTCATATTCTCTAAGGGCAACATCAGCAACTTTAATTCTCATCAAAATATCAAGTATTTCAGCACCAAGCCTATACCTCAAGTCAAATTTTATTCTGTTCATTGTGGAAAGATAAATGAGATTTAAGCTAATGTTCAAAAGTTAAATATGAAAAAAAAAAAAAAAAAAAATTATCGGAGGGGAATTTATATTTTTAGGGGAAAAACTATGCTTATTTTCCGAGGGGAAGGGGCCGTTAAACGGAAAATAAGCATAGTTTTTCCCCTAAAAATATGAATTCCCCTCCGATACTGTGTTACTTAAAATTAAAGTTCTAATAAGTTCTCAAAAATTAAAAATGTTTTCTCATTTAGCAAGTAACAAAAAATAGCACTTACGAAAACAATGCAAGTAGAAAATCTTGATAATTTTGACCCTTGACAGTGGTATAGTTTGAGTGAACTGGATTATGACAATCTAGTGGAGGAGTTCCAAGAACATGAAAAATAGAGAGATGGCCTTGTAATGATAAAAGTTAAACATGCACATTACTCTAGTTTACAATTTCCCCCCTTTTTTTTCTAAAACGCCGCGAAATTTTCCCCTTCTCAAAGGCCACAGGCCCCTTCCCCTTTTTCAGAAACAAAAACCTGTCAGGTAAACAGTTAACATATTATACTCATGCCGTTCATATGTATACGCGACCCTTTTAGCTTACTGACGAAGATTTACCTATTCCTGTTATCGGAAAGACTTGTTATTCAAAACAGGTTTCAAACTTTGACCATTGAGGCACATTCAATAGGCCTAAGTTGATTTTGCATTCAATGAAAAGGCAATATTTAAAGCTAGTTTTTGCACAAAATATGTCACGAATCTATTGCCAGTTTGATTTCCTGAAGTATTAGGTTGTTTCGTAGTTCGAGTTAAACGGCCCTTTTTTTTTTATATAAGGTAAAAAAAACCTGCCTGATATGAGTTTTTGTGAATCGTAGGGTCAATGCTTTGATATAGCTCTAATGAAAAAAAAAATGTCAAAACTGGAAATTTGTTTTATCATAATTTTGATTCAGATACATGTGAAAATTCAAACTGTTTTGGGAACAAGAGTCAAATGCTTCTTTTCCGACACTGTTTTCCAATTGGGTCTACACCAGAGATACCAGAGAAACAGTTAATTACACATATTCTATGGAAGAGTCTAAACATGTACATCACGGAAGTAATCAGAAACTAGGTTGGCGCTAAGAATTGAGAACCTGCTAGTAGCCATTATTTTTTAACGATAAAAAACTCGCCTTGTTTTCTAAATAATTAACCACTGAGATGCTGAAAGTCATTACTTTTTCGTACGAGTTCTGAAATTGTAGTACCCCTAGGTCATTTTAGCTACTGTTAGCACTAACACATAGAGATAAAACGTTGTTACACAGTTTGGAAGCCAACTATATATAGTATTATGCGACAAGCGTCGATTTAGATCAATCTGATTATCAAAGAAATGGTTTAGTCGTTAATGACAAAAGCTGTCCACCAATGGCCGAGGTCCGGCGGTGAGTTCCAAGCCCGTCTCGGCCAACTTTATCTTCGATGATTGACATTGTTACTAGTATCATTCATCGTGCACCAAACGGCAAGACATGAGGCTGCCCGTGAGGCTGCCCGTGTGAAAAGGTACTCGTTGGCATTTCTGAACAGTGTAGGTTCAGATTAACCTGTACACTATCTCAGTGTTATAAGAATCTACACAATTTGACAGAAGCTCCTAAGAAACTTATGTAAGTAATCTGTGAACATTTTAGATCATGATCAGACTGTGCGGTTGCACAGGCTTATCTGACAGTGAATGTAGGCCGTTGTCTGTGAAGAATGTTGTAGATGAGCTGGCAATCGTGTTATAACTGTTGCACTGATGAAAACTGTGTGTAACTCAAACCAATCAAACTGGCCTGACATTACATTATTTTTCAATACATTGTTCCCAGAATTACAATATTTAATTACTTCCCCTGTTGGTCATTTTGATAGGCAACGTTCTTATATGTTGAAAAGCAATAGACAGTCCTTTGATAGGTCACTTTTGAATCCGATAACATGGATGTAAATGCTTATATTTACCTGCAGCTGGCTTAAATTGAACAATATATCACAACGTTTGTCTTCCTGTGTCAAAATGTGCTATGCATGTATTAGTTTGAATCACGTTTAGCGATTTTGAGTCTAATTGCCTATCCGATTTGGGTACCATGAAAAGGTGGGAAACCAGAACGGGTTCGCTGACTTAGAGTTTGTTTTAGTCGAACAATACATCTGGGTCTGAACTATATGCACACAAATATGAGCCGTCCCGCGAGGAAACCAACGTTATGGTCTCTGCGTAATGTATTGACACAGATCCGCCTGCGCAGGCTAATCCGGGCCGACACATTCCGTCTCTGGGAGATAGAGGTATAGAGTAATGATTCCTGAAACAGAAAATCCACAGGAGGCGAAACGTGTCTATCCGGGTAAGCCTTCGCGGCATGCTTAGGCTGATCCGGGTCGATACTTTACGCAGAGACGACAATGTTGGTTTTCTCGCGGGACGGCTCAAATATATGGACAGTTGATACTCTTGTGAGACTGTACGTATGCATAGGCTCACACGAGTCTTCTCTTTACACAGATGTAGCAACATTCCAAATGCCCGGACGCCTCTTATTTATTTTCAGACAGTATGCAGCACATTGTCATACTTCCCGGGAATGGCGTAGGTGATGTCAAACAGTGCAACTGGTATGGATGGGCCCAGAAAAAGTTGAACGAATTGGAGGGTGTTACATGTGATCTACGGAACATGCCCGACCCAGTAGTGGCTCGTGAGACAATATGGATCCCTTTTATGCGCGACAAGTTAAGCTGTGGCGAGGGAACCATTATCATCGGACACAGTTCAGGCGCCGTAGCGGCAATGAGGTTTGCCGAAGAACACAAAGTTCTAGGTATCGTCTTGGTTTCGGCTTGCGTAACCGACTTGGGCGATGACAACGAAGCAGCGAGTGGGTATTACAGCCGCCCATGGGAATGGGCCAAGATAAAAGCCAATATCAAATGGGTCATTCAGTTCGGGTCAACTGATGACCCTTTTATACCGTGGGAGGAACACGAACAAGTAGCCGCTGGACTGGACACGGAGCTGATGAAATTTGAAGACCGCGGTCATTTCTCTAATTCTACATTTCCCGAGCTTGTTAATGTTGTAAAAGGGAAATTAAAGAAGGAATGAAAATCAGTTGAAATTTGAAGACCGCGGTCATTTCTCTAATTCTACATTTCCCGAGCTTGTTAATGTTGTAAAAGGGAAATTAAAGAAGGAATGAAAATCAGTTGTTGTTATAGATGTAGGAAATAATAATTTATTCTTTTCTTTTGGTGATAATAAGTTGTGTACAATTAGATTCTTTTAAAGAAAGCCAATTATCATTCGTTTGTATTTTTACATATCAAAAGCTTAATTTTAACGCACGCAATTATCAAGTCAAAGACAGGCAATTTCTCCTTTTGGCATTCTTTATTTCATGTTTTAAATCATGTTATCTATGATTTGGAAGTTTTTAAAGAAGATAAGATAAAAAATTGAAAAGCTTCGAGTTAGACCATTTTTTCGATTATATATCACCATCAATCTATTAAAAAGTGTTGCTAGGAAAACGTCAACTATGAAGTAATAGACAATGTCAATACGTACTGTGCTAACTTTGGACAAGTTTTAAAGTTACGGTCTCCTTTCATTGTCAACTATGGTAAAAAGTTCAAAGTAACATCATATAGCCCGGTGCATGATCGCACCGCGCAATCAAATGAAAATTTTGTTAACGATCTGGAGTCACATGTATTACCCAAACGTCATGAATTTGACCAGATTGTTTGTGTGGATCACCTGAGATCACCTGAGATTAAAAAGCAAGGTCTACAGATCAGTTCCAATGAAACCCTTATTGCGCGGGTGCCTCAGCACCAGTGCATATATTGGTTAGTTTTTAGCTCTACTGGCCAAATGCCAGAAGAGCTTATGCCGTGGTGTGGTGTCCGTCGTCCGTCCGTCCATAAACAATTGCTTGTGAACGCGATACAGTCTGATATCCATGAGAGCTCGGTTCCTTTTGAAAACCAGCCAGATCCGCCAATGCAAGACTGGATTATGGCCCTTGAAATTGTCAAAATTGCTATAATTGAGCTTGTGAACACAATAGAGGTTCCATTTACTAACTAATCTTCACCAAACTCAGATAGTAGTTAAATATTGATGAGAGCTCGGTTCCTTTTGAAAACCAGCCAGATGTGCCCTTGCATGACTGGATTATGGCTCTTGAAATTTTTAAAATTGCTATAATACAGCTTGTGAACACGATAGAGCCTCCATTTACTATTCAATATTCACCAAACTTAGATAGTAGTTAAATATTTATGAGAGCTTGGTTCCTTTCGCAAACCAGCCAGATCCGCCCATGCAAGACTGGATTATGGCCCTTGAAATTGTCAAAATTGCTATAACACAGCTTGTGAACACAAAAGAGCCTCCATTTACTATTCGATCTTCACCATACATACATGCTCTGGATTGAAAATGACGAAAGAACCATACCAGTAGAGCATAGGCCCTCATGGGCCTCTTGTTTATTTGTATCTCAATCAAACTTATACAGTAATTAGATGTCCATGAGAGCTCGGGTTTTTTTTGCAAACCAACCCGATTCGCCCAAGCAAGACTGGATTATGGCCCTTGAAATTGTCAAAATTGCTATAATAGAGCTTGGGAACACAATAGAGGCTCTATTTACTATCTGATCTTCACCAAACTTAGATAGTAGTTAAATATTGATGAGAGCTTGGTTCCTTTCGAAAACCAGCCTGATGTGCCCTTGCATGACTGGATTATGGCCCTTGGAAGTTTTCAAAATTGCTATAATACAGCTTGTGAACGCGATAAAGTTTTCAGTTTTGATTGTATATATCCATTAAACTTATACAGTAGTTAGATATCCATGAGAGCTCGGTTCCTTTCGCTAACCAGCCAGATCCGCCCATGCAAGGCTGGATTATGGCCCTTGAATTTGCAAAAATTGTTATAATAGAGCTTGTGAACACAATAGAGGCTCCATTTACTATCTGATCTTCACAACACTTAGATAGTAGTTAAATTTTGATGAGAGCTCGGTTCCTTTCGAAAACCAGCCAGATGTGCCCTTGCATAACTGGATTATGGCCCTTGAAATTGTCAAAATTGCTATGATACAGCTTGTGAACACAATAGAGCTAAATTTTGCGATTTTAAGAATGTATTAAGGGGGGGGGGAAGGACGCGCATGCGCAAACAAATATTTGCAATAATTTTGGGAGATCGAGGTCAACACGTTGGGGAAAAGGTATTTTTGTTTTCGTTTTACGTATTTAACTAAAAAACTATTGTTATCATATATTTATATCATATATTTAAAAGCAGGTTTCGTGTTTTTCGAATCAAACAGTATTTCTTTAGCCATACAATGATGATTACCGCGCTAACATCGAACTGCTGCATCTTGCAGCAACTCTTGTTGATACTATAGACATTTTATAGCAAATAATCATGTAAATTAGTCGTGAGTAATTAGTTGTGTGGTCAAGATCAAACAGAATGTTTGGGCTTACAGTTGCATTAAGTCACCTTTGATCGTAAGTATGTCTCATGTGAGCCATATGGGGCCATATCGACCTTCTTGTTTAATCTTTAAATGGAATATGACAAAGTTCACTATTCCTTTATTATAATTATGTTACCCACCTATACCTGAAGTAATCTTCACAACCTTATTGTTTTAATGCATCGATTTGGATAACCTCGTATGAAAATATCTCCATATTATTATATTTCAGCTCACCTGAGCACGAAGTGAGGGTTGAGCTATTGTGATCACTCACCGTCTGGAATAGTCTTCGTCCGTCCGTCAGTCCCTTAACACTTTCCTGCAAACAACTTCTCCTCCTAAACCAACGATACAAGTTCAAAATAATTTCACATGAATGTTCCTTAGGTGGTCCTCTTTCAATGAAAATAGTGTTCCCTGAGTTACTTTCTACCAAGATTGTTCAATTTATACCGATCAATTGAAAAATATTGCCGCTAGGGGTCAGATTTTTGTTCCTTACATGTGTACAGTAAAAACTTTAAAAAAGCGTCCCGAGGGTCACATCATAAGTGTATCTTAAAGATATTTAAAAGTAGAAAAATGTCAATTTGAGCAATTGTATAAAGTTAACAGGGGCTTGATTTTCTTATATGTACATGGACAACTATCTAAGGACCCGTTTGTTGCGCATAAACTTTAATTTCGTTTCGGTTTAAAACTAGTTTCGTAAACCATCTATTTGTTAATCAAACCAGTTTTTCCATTTGTTTACACAAACTTTAAACTGTTTTCTTAAACCGATCAAACCGCCCTCGAATGTGGTTTCAGAGGTTTGATGTATCCGAATACTTGTTCACTTGGAAGAGAGAAAATGGCGACTGAACCGCTTAAATTAGCCCTAACATGTGGAAATGCACTAGACTGGGTTCGGACATAGTCTGGTAATGGTCATAAGAATATATTTGGATTTTTAAACATATAAATACTTTATTTACTCGTTTGATTATGTAATTATGACCATAAAATTAAAAGATAAAAACATTTGTATAAAAGTCAGTCATGTTGTTCTCAAAATCGACCGTTTGTGGCGAAAAATCCAAACCCTGTAAACCAGTTTTGGTTTGATATTAAACTGTTGAAACCTTAAACCATAAACTAAAACCAATTTAAGTGAAACAAATTGGCTCTTAGTTATGTTACAAAGGTGAGAAAAATAGGATCATAATGGGCCTTGTGTATATTAATAATTTCAAAGAAAACTACGTAAATTGTCCGTTTATACCTTAAATGACCATCAATTAGGTTTCATCCTGCAGATTTTCCCACTTAAATATACAATAACATGCTGGATACTTCCCTTGTGTGATTATCAACCCCATCCCTCACACGAGCATTGCAAACTTGGCAGTAGTACAAATTAAACTGCTTTTTCAAAGTGACTATCCTCATTGGTAAAGGAAGGCATTTTCATTTGACAAAACTCTCTTGTGTACATACACATGCAACTGCCTGTCTGTCTGACATTAATTTACGAATACCAGTAGTATAGGCAGCGTTTTGTTGACCTAGTTACTATTTATAGTATCTCATTTGCATATAAGAATGGACACAAGAGATGGCGCCATTTTGTTTACCTAGTTATAGTTACTCATTTGCATATAATGACTGCGCATGTGTGACGGCCATATTTTGAATGACATCATAGGTCTATTTTTAGAAATCTTTAACAATGGAGCAAGTGTTTCAGTAGCACCCTTCAGGCGAGACCACCAACGATTTGTCTCAAGCCTTCTAGCAATAGAATTTAGCGGGTATGTTGTTAGATTCCTCGAAAATAATGGCGGGGACATTTGACTTAACCTTGCTACATTGTTTCGGAAAACCTGACATGAGACATCCATACAATTCGATATATCCCTTTAGTGTGTTGTATAGTCGAGCCTAAGCACGCAGTCAAACATGTATGGCAAAGCAATACATGTAACGTCTTACCTCTATAACGTCCAGATCTGAAATGACAGATGCGCATATCTATTTTTAGACTCGTTATTTCACAATCACCATCGGATATTTCATCAGAAAAACACCAGGTGTGCGAACAATAACCCATTGAAATGGCAAAATGTATCCCCTTTGAAGGCGCCACTCTGTCTGCGTCTGAACACCTGCAACAAACGCGTTTTAACTTGCCTGTGTATAATCCTTTACATTGCTGTTCAAAAGTTTATCCCTCATGATGAAGTTTTTCTTATGTCTAAATTTGCACTTAAAAAGCGTCACTGTAGTTATACACGACTTTACCAATTTGATTAAATTTCAAATATACGGGGAAAAGGAGCCCATTAAAGTAATCAAATTAGTTTTTGCTAATTTGTGCGACCGTTTACGCTTGTTTTATGCTATAAACTGATTAGAGGACATCAAAACCTTTCATTTAGACCCGGGGTTGTAGAGAACATTTTCAGCTAACCCTAACCCTAACCCTTTCGAGTTATGTAATATGAGAGATTTTTAAACCCAAAAAATAAAATAAAGTCAGTTAGTACGTTATAGCATTAACCTTTAGGTAAGTCTTTTTGGCACTCAAATCTTAAAATGATGATTTCTCCTTTATTCATTGACCGGTTGTAGTCGTGTTTGGACTCGTTGGAACTCGTAAACTCTATCGATTGAGGAGGTCAAACCGGACGTGACGTCATTATATATTACAATGGTCATATGTTCCTTAGTTCTGAACCGATGTTTACAATTGTTATATCATCCGAAAGCTCAAATGGATAATATTTCTACAATTTTATTATATAATCAGGTAGTTCGCAGAATCAGAATAACTAACACTATTTATTGAACACAGTATGCACAAATCACGATTCATTACGGGATGAAAATGATTGTCAATTGGTCTCATACTCCATCCATAACGTCTATGAATAACTGTCCACCGTTCCGTTATCTTGTAAACGTGGTTAATTTAGGGCTCCCCCCGGCATTTTATTTCCGTTAATTTAATGATGAAATATCCGATGGTGATTGTGAAATAACGAGTCTAAAAATAGATCGGGACATGCGCATCTGTCATTTGAGATCTGGACGTTATAGAGGTAAGACGTTAAATTTATTGCGTTGCCATACATGTTTGACTGCGTGCTTCGACTCGATTAAACAACATACTAAAGGGATATATCGTGTTGTATGAATGTCTCATGTCAGGTTTCCCGAAACAATGTAGAAAAGGTTAAGTCGAATTTCTAAAAATAAAGCTTTGATGTCATTCAAAATATGGCCGTCACACATGCGCAGTCATTATATGCAAATGAGTAACTATAACAAGGTCAACAAAATGGCGCCCTCTCTTATGTCCATTCTTATATGCAAATGAGATACTATAAATAGTAACTAGGTCAACAAATGGCGCCCAGTTTGTTTGCAATCAAAACGCTGCCTATACTACTAATACCAACACATCCGTCCAAATAGTTATTTCAACAATTTGGCCCACTAGTACTTTCAGTGCGTTGATCACATCATCTGTTTGGCGTGAAGATTACTCCGCTTACACCTTTTTGTTTCGGCGTAGCTGCCTGTATTATAAGGAACGTAGTAACTCCGAAAAAACGTTTATTAATTATATAGTTTGATGCGAACAATGATGGCTTTATATAGCTTCTCCTTTGTATCATCGTGAACTTGTTATGAAACTTCACAGAAAGCAATCTCTTAATGTCTTTTCCTACATTTCTTCAAATTATTTGAATCTAGTAGGATTCAAATTACTTTAGACCGCCAGGGACTAAGGTTGGTTTGCATTACATTCAAATATTGAAAATTGTAAAATCTTCTCGGAAATCGCCAGCTTTACAGAAGTGTTCCTTTTTGCATGCTATGTTTTATAGATGAAATGCAATAATTCGAACGTTCTCATATAATGTCATATTTCGAAAATATAGTGAAATAAGTCATTTACAATATATAAAAAAGAAGAAAAAAATCAATAATGTGCTTTTACTCTAATTTAGAGTTCTACCATGCTATCATACATCGACTTCTCTTGTCACGTGACATTTACTACTGTGGTGTCATATGAGACTCGTCTTTTTTAGTTAAGCTAATTTCATTCTATGCTTCTTTACATTGTGTTTGTGCGAATATTTATATGTTAAGTTTGTTTCTATGAAATACCCTGTATACACATATTGATACCAATCTGATCATTTATAGTCATTTTAATAAGATCAATATACCTTTTGATAAGTTCTATAACTAACTAAGTAGTTTTTTAAAACGTTAACATTAAATTTTCACAGATATGTAACCCAACATAGTAATAATATAATCTCGAAGATGGTAAGCATTGGCCTATATTTTTGTATAAACTAAATTGCAAATCAAGCATAAGAACCTTTGAATATCTGTCATGCTACATAATTAAAATACAAGAGAAAGTTGATGCAACGCACCAATGTCGCCGGAAATCCTTACTGCAATTATGTACAACACTTACATTATAGTAGTTGAAAAAACGGTTATCAATTGAGGGGCATATTGGACCATCAGGGGTGGGGTCAAATGAAAACGTATGATAACTTGCATTTTGTTGTCAACGAAGGGAATGTCCTTCATTGAAATATAATTGAAGCCTTTCATGGTTTATGATCAATCTCCATTCTAAGGTAGGTTGACCATACACACAGCCAACTAATTAGTGATCATAAACAGTAATGGAAATGAGTAAACCTGCCAATCATTAGTCTTAGTATGTATAAGTGCTTTCATTAAGGAATAAGTATGAGATTTGTGAATTCCAAATACACTTTTCAAGATGTTTGTCAGAATATTTGAATTTTATCAATAAAACCACAAAACAGACAATTAAGGATTTGCATGCAATAGCAGGTCATTTTACCTTTCTCCTATTAAAGTCAACATTGCACACCTTTGCAGCAATCTACTTTTAAAACAATGAGAAAAGGGTTAAATCGCTGAAGACATGAGTTTTCTCTTTTATTAGCTTTGCATCCTAATTATATCATACTTTGACAAATGTTAAAATGTAGTCCAATATTTATAAATTAGACCACCCTCGAAATATAATATCAGCTAAACAGTTGAATTTCATTGAAATTGTTGTATAATTTAAATTCATTTTCGAACATAAACTGAACCCTACAACATGTTAATTTATTGTGATTCTTTCCTTCCTTTTTCATAATGAAAATAATAAACTACTCATGTTCTAAAATTATATTATGATGAGCGCCCTTATTTGTGTCATTGGTGCACAACAATATGCAGATCGGAAGCAAAATGCCTGTAGGGAATCTAATGACACATTTAAAATTGTCAAGGACGAAACAATTGTGTACGAAAGACCAGATTCGTGACCCATTCTTCTTCGCAGTGTTGTCGTTTTTTACACTCTCTTTATAGGCAGAGAGTGTTCATTTTTCTATTAAAACCAGTTTATCTCAGTTTGTTCTTTTCTTCATTTGTTTCGAACCAAATAAACATTTTAAATCACCTATAATTCACTATTTGTAAGTGAGTGTAAAGAACGTCTCTCTGCAAAGGAGATTGATCTACGCTGTTGGTATTCGTTAGTCACGTGATCAACAGTTTTAGCTTAGAAACAGTTCATATTTTGTATATACATGGATAATGCATTCTTCACAAATCAAGACATCTCTTAGAACATGAAAATAACATTCAGTAAGTTAAAATTGCTCTTCATAGGAGACGCGATTTTTATCTCGATATTTACACATAACAGTCTGCTGCAAGCAAGTCTAAAACAAATAAACATAAATGCGAGTCAAAATAAAGAAACTGCAAATACTTAAAACATCGAAATATTTATTTCATTTTAGATGTGTCATAACTTAGTGTTTTTAAACAAACGCAATTGTAATGTTGTTCAAGACATTTTAAATTGTTTTTTTCTAATAATAACTCGTCCTCCCATGTCATTTCCGAAAAGCTATTAAAAATATAAGTCGCGGGCTTCCGCCCGGCGACTAATAACTATATCCCCCTGATACGGCATGTGTCGGCCCGGATCGGTCCGTGAAATTGATACACGGAAAAAGATTTGTTAAATTCAACTCAAAATATCACTAAACAGTTATTCGTGTTTCTTTCTCAAGACACTGCAAAAAACAACATTTTTCAATATCTGCAGAATATTGAAAAAGTACGGTATAACTGTTTACTTGGAATCGTTTTTGGAAGTTTCCCTGAAAAACAGTCTTTTAAAAGCATAGTATCTAGATCAGAAGAAACGGTATTCGAACATTCTAGGAATGAAAGAATGCACCAACATGATGACTTAAAACGTTTCATTTGTGTCAATTGTCATTGCTCTGGAAATATGCAAATACACGCCTGACTGTAAATTATGCAGGCAGTTGAATTAATTTGTTAATTAGTGACACATATATGAGAGAAACAGTCAGTTAATGTACGTATTGTAAAGTTTTTATTAAAGACATCCAGGCACATGTGATATCTGAGTGTATTCGACTCTCAGTACAGCGTAATCAACTCATTAGAAACATAACATCTTACATTGTCCTCTTTCTAAGCAGATTCGTCGCACACAATGATAATAACTTGGACGGGCTTAAATGACTATTTGTCCTTCTATCTGTATTGTCCTAATGAATAAACACAACTAGCATTTAAGTGAATTTAAAAACATGTGCCAGGTCTAACCCTGTAAATAAATACATGTAGTATCCCCAACATGTTGAGCATTCTCTGCCAAATTATTTTGAAATCTGATGAGCATGTTTAGAGTTTGTCATTTAACACCCATGCTTATGCCGCCCACAGCAGACATGTTTATCAACTAATCAATATGGCTTGAATAATTGATAACCGAGCCCCGATAGCGATGCGGACTGTCAGTGAGTTCGAACACCAGCTCTTTCCGACCTTTGACAAAGGTCACTGTGAAAAGCGTCATTCGTCTGCCACGAATGGGCTAACAGTCTGTGTGGAAAAGCAGCCAGTTGCTTGGAAAGACTGTCGTGTGGAGTGCTGATGTGGGACAGCCGTGATATAACTTTAACAGTATGGGCCGTTAAACCCCAGTCAATTAACTAATTGAATAACTGATATAGAAGGTCACATAAGAAATATTTCTACCACTTACACTTGGAATCATACATCCAGAGTCAGTGGAGATGAGGCCGTCAGCGCCGTGAAGTGGTTAGACTGTCCATCTTGGTTCGATTCACGGTCGAGTTATACCAAATACGTTAAATGTGATAGTATGGCTTCCCTCCATGCGGTGAGGAAAGCATTATGACACCGATGTATGGATACCACGTACCGGTAGTACTGATCACATACACAGGGAACGCCTTGGTATGAGTGAACTATATGTATGTTGGTCAATTATAACATAAAATAGACGCCTTTATATGGAGGTGAATAGTAGACGTATAGCAATCTCATTACAACCACGTCAAGGCCTAAACTTCGCTCAATATCATTTTGATGAGCTTTTATCTGGTGTAAAAGATGGGATAGAAAAGCAAACGTTTACTACACGAATGCATGTGACGTCAAGTTGTAATTTGACATTTGCCCCGACTATGTGTTCCTTTTGCACACGAACCACGAAGACTGTTGAAAGAGGGCAATACAACTTTCTCATGTGATATATACTCGGGGACGAGAGAAACGCCTCATGTTAAACCTTTACCCACATACAGACGCTTCCTGACGTCTCTGCAGCAGACGGATTTTGAAAATATTGTAATAAAAGGAGAAATTTAACCTTTGCTCCGTTTACAACAATGTTTTCAATAATTATACTTTATTTTAAAGAGATTTTTCAAATTTTTGCCTAGACATTTTCAAAGTTGTCTGCTGCAGATATGTTGTAAATCGGGAAGGGTAAAATCGTTCCCCTCGTCGCCGATACACACGAGCAGTACACTGTGTGATAGAGGTTGAATCGTGTCGAATACCACACAATGAACATAATTCACGGCGAGCGACACGGTGAGGTTTAGATATAAAAGGCACGAAATATCGATATTGATAACAGAGCCTACACATTTATGGCACAAAGCGGTATTCATTCAGACGTCGAGATACTGTCCTACGATGATTTGGTCTGCGTGGTGACTGAGGCAGAGCGTTTAGAAAGCGATCTCGTGGGTGGCTTTGACGTTTACACTCGTGTTTGTGTGGCGTAGTTATTCACAATGCCCGACAATGCTGTTTTAAACGCCTTACATGACGTATATCAGTGAACGTGTAACTGCTAACACTGCTTTTATGATATTTCTTGTTTTTCGACATAATTGGACTAAAATATGTCTTGATTCCGTAATATGAACACCTGTAATAAACCACCACAATCTCGACTTCGAGCACCGGATTATCAGTATGAACACGCGAGGCCACACACAGCTGTAATAAACCACCACAATCTCGACTTCGCGCATCGGATTACTAGTGCACAGTCTGTTCAATAAAAAGAATTGACCTTGTACATGCGACTAGATATAGATATGAGCCAGTCCACGACAAAACCTGTATTAGTGACATAACGTATGACGTTTGGAATTTCCAATTTTATGACGTCACATTTTTCGTCAACGTCGGTTTACCATAAACAGTATTATCTTGAATTTAATTTCCAAAGTTAATATGTATTTGTTTAAAAAATCTCTCGGGTAAATGCTTAGTAAATTAAAAATTATGCAATTACTTCCAGCGAAATTTTCATTAAAAATCGGGTATTTGTAACACCGAATTATAGAGAATAAAGTTACCTGTGTCATGATATAAATTTAATGTTTCTGCCATGACGATTCAGATAAAAGAACCCGTTTGTTAATGAAAATTTCGCTGGAATATTTTCAAAGTAATTACATCATTTTTATTTTTTTAAGAAATACATATCATTAAGATCACCCTTTCTACTTCAAGTTACCAGAATTTCAAGAAAATCTGTGGAGCCGATTTTTAGTAAATCAGAATGCCGTTTTACCGATGTCGCACGTCGGAACGCACATTACGATTTTTGTACTGAAACGCAGTTAGTGGAATTAAAATTGACAACCTTTTGTTTTGCACAATAAACATCAACTTTATGGTATCATGAAATCTACTCCCTACTAAAAATGGATATTTTATTTTATTTCTTCCCGAATAGTTATTTTATTGCAAATGATACAGTATATAAATAGACGTAATACAGGATACAGGGTTAATCATACTTGGAAATCTGTTTATATATTATCATACAAGGGGTAATCAAAAAGTAATAACACTTTCTTAGTGATTCTTGTATTAGTTAATACATATTTCAGAATTCATACCATATGTATATTTGTTTTTGCTCTACCTTATGGCGAATTAATATTTCTAAAATTGTCATTAGTTTAGTTATAAATTGTTGTCAAAGAAACGAGTTGAGGCATAGGCGGGCCACAGCATAATTTTACAAGAAAATACCAGTTTAAGCTGTGTATATTTCAAATATACACAAACAGAAGATACCAAAAATGTGCATGCGATGTAAATATACACTTTTGTCAGGGGGAGGTAACTTTCGTATTCGGAACGCCTCGGTACAGTTAAATATATACATACATATTGGTTTAGACTAGAAAGTATAATAATAGATTATTAGCTCAGTCGGTTGAGCCGGTAAGATTAACGAATTCAGTCCTATGACATGAGTTCGATCCCACCACAATTTTCTCTTTTTTTTCATTTAGCTTTGATCTATGTGTATGTATGAATATATTTATTTAAGGTTTTATTATTTTATTTGTTTGTTTTATTTTTAGATTTCATTGTTTTCTTCATTTTTAATATTCATTATACTATATTACATGAAGATCATCAAAAACCTTGACAAAATAGTGTAAATAATATATCATCATCATTATCATAATCATCATCATCATCACTATAATGCGATTTCGACTGCATGGCTGTGTATGCTATAATACGTCGTTCTACATTTATATGCCACATTTATACCTTCGCAGGTAAATATAAAATCACGATAATTAAGGACATTGCGCGATTAATAGTTACGTAGAAACTACATAAAATAAAAAGATGTACATGTAATCCATTACGACTCGAACTCGGGACCTTGGCATAACGAGTTCAATGCTCTTGTTAAACCGCTAACTTTGCATTTGAACTGGTGGTGTGTCAGGATTTTACTTATTATCAAAACGGGCGCATATTTTTATGCTCATCCCTATTTTGGATAATAGAACAATCCATTAGGTTTCGTCATGGCTCACTGCTCGAATTGGATGTATACCTAAAATGTAATTATGTTAGCATGAATTACGGTATCAACCCGTCACTACTCATTGAATCACGAAATTTCTATATGTTGCGTTACTGATGCACAATTCTCACGATAGCATATATATCGATATTGTTGAAAATATCATTTTCGCTATCTCGTAAAAATGCAAGTATTCTTTTGTTGTATTTTTAATGTATTTACTATATAAATTGTAATATAGTAGCTACTTTGAATCTTTAAAGAGAAGCAAATAAATACAACCTACCATTAATAACAAGGGGGTAGAAGAAAGGGGGTACTTAAAATATTGAAATTGATGATTATAATGAAAACATGTGGTGTGCATTTTATTACCTACACTAGATGCGTATCTATCTAATATTTGTGCAGTGAACGTTCCGAAGCGCGACAGACGTTTAACTGCATTATGATTTATTAAAAATCGGCTCGATATATATTCTTAAAATTTCGGCAAATGGTAGACGAACATGTGCCTAAAATGATATATCTTTTAGATAAATATCTTTCGGGCGAATTTTTAATAAATCGGAAATAATCTTATAACTGTTAAAATGTTTTGGAGAAACTTTACTTTTAATTCGCATTTTGTTTGTCATGGCAGATGTATGGAATTGATATCAGCACGCATGACATTCTATTCCCTACTGTCTGCCGTCTATTTTATCCGAATATCACTTCAAACGAGAAAAGAATGGCGGTTTCATTAACCACACTATCATTGTCGCAATGACATACGTTTTGACGTCAAAAACGACGTTATTTCAAAGGTATGATTCCACCTTAAACGCCGGTTTTTTTCCCGTTTTCTTATGACAGTTGGTATGTTTATATCGTAATTAAGAGAGTATATGTAGGACTATTTTGGCTAATTCTGGTATCATTATGAAGGTAAACGGTTGATATTTTAGGAAATACAAAAAACTCAAAAAAAAAATTTTTGTCACTAATACAGGTTTTGTCGTGGACCGACTCATTATATAATTGGCTCCAAAACTATAAACGTTCAATCCGTGCTTAAGTATCTGATTGGTCAGAAGCAAATGTGTTCGCCTCCAAATTGACCAATCAGAAGCCTTGTTTGGAGCAAGGAGTTCATTTCTGAGCACCTATAGTTTTATAGTTTCGGACCCTGATGTTTCATGTGAACAAATGCGACATACATGTTGACACATATGCAGTACATTACTTTTGAAAACAATTTGGCAACCGGAATGATCAACTCATACGGTTGCAACATTACTGGTTTTCAACCCTTTTCGCTGCTTATACTTCCATTTACTGAGAATGTTCTACTTTTCGGTGTCAAAGTCTTTCGCTTTAGATTTTGTGTATATCAACCCAATTATGATTCTGTTTCGTTTGAGTAACATCGTTCTCATTTAAACACCTTAACTTCGCTCGCTCTTTGGTCCAACTTCGATGAGATTAAAGTAACATCGTCTAGTCGTGAACAAGTTGTTAATGACGAAGCACATTATGTAATCTCTATTGTTCGACTAGAGCATCATATATTCTCGAGAAATTTAGAAATATAGAACAAGAGGACCATAACGGCATCATTCGGGCTGTTGTATTTGCATTAGTAGGAAACTCACATACAGACGCCTCTGAAGGAAAGGACTTTTGAAATCATTTTGACAAAAGAAGAAATTGCTCAAAATGAGCAGTTTCTCGTTTTGCCACATTTATTTGTATGAAAAACCTCTATAAATGAAAGTATAATGATTCAATAGAGTTGGAAATAATCGTACACCATATTTCGTAATCCGTACAGTGATAACCGGTAGTGTGTAACTGACGTCACTGACGTTAATAACTTTATTGTTCTTTGTTTGCAGAGAGTTGCCATGCTTATGCCTAGATGTTTTCAAAGTCGTCTAATGCCGATTTGTTGTATGTGGGAAAGGGTTAGATTTGTCTAACTTTGGTTCGAGCAGAGCGGACCGGTTTGAACAGGGAACATTTGAAATTGAGTGATTTCTTTTGAAATTTGGCTAGTGGTTTAGATGTTGTTTTGTTAAGTTAATATTCACAGAATTACAAACAATGTATACAATTTGTTTTCATTTATTCTTTTTCCAAGCCAAGAGAAGTGATAACTATTGGGTGTCAATAAACAGAGTCCGGTCGAGTCTAGAGGTAATATATCCTAGTATATCAATGTTTTGTAGTGTTTTTGTATTGAAATGAATAAAATAAAGTGTTATTTTATCATATAAATAAACAAGAAGGCCGTAATGGCCCTATATCGCTCACCTGAGTAAGTGTTTTAGGGTCCTAATTTAATTGCTCTACAAAAAAAAGAAAGAAGGTCAAAAAGTCATGGTGAAGGTCATCCAAAGACAATGATATATATATATATATAACTTTATTGCCTCCGTTTTCCGGAGATTTACATAATAATACAAAGTTTTGGAACAATGAAGATAATAAATTACATCCAATTATAGCATTAATGATGAATGAACCATGTGAAATAGTTTTTTGCTGGTTTTGAAAAGGAACCGAGCTCTCATAGATATCTAGCTACTGAATAAGTCTGGTATAATAAATGAAGACTATCGTGTTCACAAGAAATTGTGCACAGACGACGGACGATCACAAAAGCTCATCTTGTCACTACGTGACAGGTGAGCAAAAAATAATAATGTATTTGCCTATTTTAGATTTTCGTATGAATATAGAAATATGATATGCGCGACAGTGGAGACTGGTCGAGTCTGGTCATTCCTGCGCAATAAATCCAATGTTTTATTCGATTTTTAAGTTATAAAAAGTAAACATAATATGTATTGGTATATATGTGACCAACATATATTATTATTTCAGCAAATAATTAATACAAGAGGGCCATGATGGCCCTAGATCGCTTACGTGATTTTTGTTTTTTCCACTTTAGCCATATAAGGATAAACAGCCCTGCCTCCCTGCGGCCATGTTTTTTTTTCATCATGACTGGAAGGAATCTCAAAGAGGGTCACCCAAGGAACATTTCTGTGACAAAAGTTTTTATCGGGTTCACAAAGTCAATTATAACAATTTTGCCAATTTCGAAAGGAACCGAGCTCTCATGTATATCTAGCTACTGTATACGTTTGGTAAACATCAGATAATAAATGATGACTAACAAGGTTATAAGGTCAATTATGGCAATTTTGCCAATTTAAAAGGGCCATAATCCCATCATGCATGAACGGATCTGGCTGGTTTTCGAAAGGAACCGAGCTCTCAGGATATCTAGCTACTGAATAAGTTTGGTAAACATTGGATAACAAATGAAGATTATATCGTGTTCACAAGAAATTGTGGACAGACTACGGACGACGGCGGAGGGCGATCACAGAAGCTCACCTTGTCACTATGTGACAGGTGTGAGCTAAACATATACAAGAGATGAAAAAGAAAACAAGAGGACCATGATGGTCCTATATCACTCACCTGATTTAATCAAACTTAAACAGTTTTCATTGTTCTTTGTCTATACATATATACGGAAAATAAGCAACACCCCCCTGGTGGCCATGTTTATCATCCTATCAAAATAATTTGAAGTCTTAGTAGAGGGGCAGGGCACTCAAAGAACATTCATGGCAATGGACAAGAATAGTTTTAAAGTGTTTACCTTAACAAGTCTATGTAAAATAAGTGATCCCCATGGTGGAGCCATGTTTGACACCAGGGCTATAATAATTTGACCAATCTTGGTAGAAGTCCACTAGATGAAGATTAGATCTCAAATATTAAACTTTTAGACAAGATTTTTAAAGTTTTTCCCTATACGAGTTTTTGACCCAAGGGCGATAATTTGAACAATCTTGGTAGGGGTCCACTAGATGATGCTACATACCAAATATCAAAGGCCTGGGCCTTCTACTTTTAGACAAGATGATTTTTTATTTTTTTTCCCTTCATGAGTTTATGTTAAACAAGTGACCCCCGGGGACAGGTAATTTTTGACCCAAGGGCTATAATTTGAACAATCTTGGTAGAGGTCCACTAGATGACGCTGCATACCAAATAAAGGCCCTTTGGTTTAGGCAAGAAGATCGTTAAATTTTTCCCCTATACAAGTCTATGTGAAACAAGTGAACCTATGGCTATAATTTGAACAATCTTGGTAGAGGTCCACTAGATGATGCTACATACCAAATATTAAAGGACTGGGCCCTCTACTTTTAGACAAGAAGACTTTTTAAGTGTTTTCCCTATATGAGTCTATGTAAAACAAGTGACCCCTGGGAGGGGTCAATTTTGACCCCAGGGCTATAATTTGAACAATCTTGGTAGAGGTCCACTAGATGATGCTGCATACCAAATATAAAAGGCCTTCTACTTTTAGACAAGAAGATTCTTAAAGTTTTTCCCCCTATCTATGTCAAACAAGTGACCCTGGGGAAAGGTCATTTTTGACCCAAGGGCTATATTTTGACCAATCTTGGTAGAGGTCCACTAGATGATGCTACATACCCAATAATTTTTCTCTATATGAGTCTATGTAAAACAAGTGACCCCAGGGCTATAATTTGAACAATCTTGGCAGAGGTTCACTAGATGATGCTACATACCAAATATCAAAGGCCTTCTACTTTCAGACAAGAAGATTTTTTAAGCTTTGGTTAATTCCCCCTCTTTTTTTGCCGTGGCAACCAAAGTTCTGCATGGAATAGAATTCTTTGAACAAGTTAGAAAGAGATCCACCCAAGGAATATTCCTGTAAAATTATTTTGAATTTGGTTAATTGGTTTAGGAGGAGAAGTCGTTTGTAGGAAAACGACGGATGATGGACGGTGAGCGATCACAAAAGCTCACCTTGTACTTCGTGCATAGGTGAGTTAAAAATCCAAATGTTTGACCCAAAAATCCGTTTGATATGTTGAAGTACTTTATTTATTAAATATGTTAAATATGTGTGCACAATTCGAAATCAATCTAACAAACAAGAGGGCCATGATGGCCCTAGATCCCTCACCTTAATTATACAATGTACTGCAATGCAAAACACTTCAAGACAATTATTCTGAATGCAACCTCCAGTGTTAACAAGATTTTCCTTCATTTGGCCTAGTGATCTATATTTTTTTACCAGATATGACCCATATTCCAACATGGACTAGATATCATCAAGACAACATTCTTACAAAGTTTCAACTTGTTCAAAGTAAAAAATGCGGCCTCCAGAGTTTGAACAATATTTTTGTTTATTGACCTTGTTTCTGACCAAATATAACCCATATTCGAACTTGACCTAAATATCATTCAGCTCAACATTCTGACCAAATTTCTAGCTGCTGAACTTGACCTAGAAATTTTTAAGACAAACATTCTGACAAAATTTCAAAAATTGCGGCCTCTAGTGTTAACAAGATTTTCCATCAATGTGAACTTGTGACCTACTTTTTGACCCAACATGACCAGTGTTAGACCTTGGCTTACATATAATCAGGACAAACATTCTGATAGTTTCATCATGCTCAAGTTAAAAATGCAGTATCCAGAGTGTTAACCAGATTTTCTTTAAATTTGGCCTAGTGACTTTTAACTGGGCATGACCAATATTCAAACTTGGCCTTGATATCTCTAAGACAAACATTCTGACAAAATTTCAAACTGCTGAAGCAAAAATTGCGGCCTCTGGAGTGTTAACAAGATTTTCCTTCAATTTGACCTAGTAACCTACTTTTTGACCCGACATGACCCATGTTCAAACTTGACCTACATAATTATCATTTAAGACAAATAATCTGTAAAAGTTTCAATATGCTCAAGTAGAAAATGTGGCCTCCAGTGTTAACAAGATTTCCCTTCAATTTGACCTAGTGACCTAGTGTTTCACCTCATATGGATCAGTTTCGAACTGGTCCAAGATTTGATAGAGAAGAAAGTTCTGATAAACTTTCATGAAGATTGGATGCAAAATGTAGCCTGTAGAGTGTTAACAAGAGCAAATGTTGACGACGCAAGAGGGACGCCGGACGGATGCCGGATGAAATGTGATCACAATAGCTCACCTTGCACTACGTGCATAGGTGAGCTAAAAATGAGGTAGCTCAGACCAAATCTCAAAATCCACCAAAATCATGTTTTTTACCCCAAAAAGAAGGTCACACTCAGTATCTTTAGCATACAATGAGAAGAAAGGTACTAGATGTATCTATATTCCAAATATGAAAACCCTAGTACCAGTATTTATTCAGACAAGAGGGCCATGATGGCCCTATATCGCTCACCTGATTTAATAGAACTTCAATAGTTTTCAAAGTTTTTACTCTTTTTAGGCCAATACTTTTGGACAAGAAGATTTTTAAAGTTTTAACAATGCACATATAAGGAAAACAAGCTCCGCCCCCTGGCGGCCATGATTTTCAACGGATTGGAAATATTTGTACAATCTTGGTAAAGGGTTCCCCAAGGAACATTTGTGCAAAATAATTTTTAAATCGGGCCAGTTCTTTTGGACAAGAAGATTTTTTAAAGTTTTAACAATGCACATATAAGGAAAACAAGCTCCGCCCCCTAGCCCCCATGTTTTTCAACGGATTGGATATATTTGTACAATCTTGGTAAAGGGTTCCCCAAGGAACATTTGTGCAAAATAATTTTTAAATCGGGCCAGTTCTTTTGGACAAGAAGATTTTTAAAGTTTTAACA